>NDFZ01004472.1:0-68806 GCA_002192655.3 Mamestra configurata
AAGAGGCAAATTAAGTTCGATAGCCTCAGGCACCCAAGGAGGAGCCAATTTATTTAAGAAGTCGCTGGCTAAAGAATCAGGAATAAGAGCAGGGTTATTATAGATGGACCTAAATCTGCGAATATTGCGCCAGACAATTGTAGGGTGAGTATTCGGTGAAATTGATGTGCAAAAGTTACGCCAAGACTCAAATTTTTTCTTCTTGAAAAGTTTACTAGTTTTACTTATTAGGTTAGTAACGATTTCAAAATTATCATCAGACATATCCAAGTTATAATTATATTCAGCCTCTTTACGTTTGTTAATCAATTCTGTGCACTCCGAGTCCCACCATGGAGGTGAAGGGATTGTACTAATATTTTTATTTTTATCCGGAAATACTTCATCTGCCGCTGTAATTAATAAGTGTGCTAAAGCTTCTGCACAAATATTTTCATTGTCATCAGAAATGACAGGCAAAGAGCAAAGCTTACTGTCAACAATGTCTCTGAATTTGTACCAGTCATCATTATTTCTATTTGGTACTCTATGTTTTAAATTTGATCTCCTTAGTGGTGCATTTGGTTTAGAAAGAGGATATGAAATAAGTATGGGAAAATGGTCACTACCATAAGTAGTGGTTAGAGTATTCCAAGTTAATGATGATGCTAAGCTTGGAGAACAGATGGAAAGGTCAATTGCACTTTGGTTTTGATTTGGAGCACACCGACGTGTGGCTTCACCTGAGTTCAAGATGCACAAGTTGTGCAAGTCTATTATATCTAGTAATTCATCCTCATAACTGTTAGATGTTGAACAGCCCCATGTTTGGTGATGGCAGTTAAAGTCCCCTAATACCAAGAACGGCTTTGGTAGAGAAGAAAATAGATTATTCACCTCTTGAAGAACAGAAGAAGAAGGGTGAGGAATGTAGATAGAAACAAGACAAGTATGGTACACTTTAATGGCTACAATAGAAACTTCCTCGCTATGAGGTGGTAAAGCAATAGTGGAGAAAGGGATAGAATTCTTAATAAGTATAGCTACACCACCATACCCATCGGATCTATCCTCTCTTATGGTTAAATAACCATTAATTTTAAAAATATGAAATGATTTAAGCCAAGTCTCTGCTAAAGCAAAGACAAATGGCTCGTATTTGTTTAGTAGATGTATGACATCACTCTTTTTGTTTATTAGACTGCGACAGTTCCACTGGATTATTTTGGATTTGTCCATTATGAATGAAATTGAAAGATTGGGCAGCGTTGGACGGTGACATGCTGAACTGGAAAAGAAGATTGTGTAAAGCAGAAAGAAGATCATTAATGGAAAAATTTGTGTCTTTTATTTCATTATTAACATTATTAGTCAGAGCACAGCCATTTGAAGGCTGAAGTATGGCAAAATCTCTAACAATAGCATTGTGGGCTTTATTATATCCATGCACCTGTTTTGGAGGTGATCGTGGTTTCAGGAAGACAGTCTTCTTATAACTATTTGAAGGATTAGGGGATGAAATTAGTGGGGTATCTGCAAATTTTTGGGAAGGAGAGGATAAAAGAGTATAAGCATATGTTTTAGTCACTGGAGGATGAACTCTAGCTGCTTCAGCATAGGAAACTGAACTTTGAGCCATGTATTTTTTTATAGATTTTTGTCTAGAGATTTCTGAGCAAGATTTATTAATTGCAAAGTGATATCCAGAGCAAAGACAGCAAGAAGCTGTATCTTGATCTTTTTCACAACTGTCCTCAGAGTGGCCTTGGCCACATTTATAACAGCGAGGTTTGGACCTGCACTGAATTTTGGTGTGACCAAACCTACAACAATTGAAACACTGTATGGTAGGGAAAATATATAATTCTACAGGTAAAGCATTATAGCACATAAATATTCTCTTAGGCAAAACCTGTCCATCAAAAGTGACAACTATGGATTGAGATGGTTTCCAGATGGTTGTCCCATCAACAGTGGTCTTAAAATTTAGTCGTCTGATTTTCAATATTGGACCGCATCCAACTGGTACTGTTATGTTGTCAATAACTTCCTCAGGAGACCATTCCGCAGGAACACCACGGACCAAACCCATTCGGGTAACATTAAAAGTTGGTATAAAAGCTTTGTAGCTATATTTTTGCAGACTCTCATGTGCAATAAAAGAATTTGCATCCAGGTGATTCGAGAAAGAAAGTGAAATCTTATTTCGTCCAATTTTTTTGACGCTTCCATTAATAATATTTTTGAATTCATTGTGTTTTAGGAACTTACCAAAAGTGATGGGGTGCAGTGTCGTACCTTCATCTGGAGCCGTAAATGTTTTTTGGACATGAATCAAAAAAGGCGCGCTATCTGATTTTTCATAATTTGTTCTGCCAATCTGAGTGGCAGGAACCAAAGAAGGAGTCGGGATAAGAGGTGTAATATCTTGAGTATGTGAAGGCATAATTTTCGCAGGCACTGATTCATCAACTTTCGAATCACAGCTACAACCGGAAGTTTCGGAGCCATGATTTTTGCGGGTACGGCGACGTTTATTGCAATGCCTGCACAAATGTACCCGAGTCCTTTTTAAATTACGAGCCGAAGATGAACCATCGGTATCCATGCCCGATTCATTTGAATTAATTGTTACAAAAACGCCTGCCGGGGGAACTAAGTCCCCCGGATCGGGCGGGTCTTTCATACTTACAAACTACCTATGTATAAATATTTAATAAAACTTACCACTACCGAAGAATAAACGACAAACTAAGTTAAAACTATAAATAAAAGAAAATACAACGCTAGAACTACTGCTACTGATCCTATATTACACGGTTTAATTTTCAACTTTCATTCAAAAAAATACGCGTCCGCCAAGTTGAAAGTTTCCCGCGCTTTTTCTACTTTACTTGTTTCCCGCTTGCCCAGAGGAAAAATCACATTTTTATCTTTATTTACAACCATGGATGGAGTCTTTTAGTCGTAGTCTTTAGTTTTTATTTTTATTTTACAAACACTTCGTATTGCATTAGAATACGGATGGAAGTATCCAGCAGCGGCAGTACATATCGGAACAGCCTTTTCGATAAGCTTCGCTGTGGTAGTCAATGCTAAAATAATAATCTTATGTCTACTAATCGAAATCGCGCTTGTTTCAATGGTTCCACATATTATGATATTGTCCAGTTGCGTGAAGACTTGCGACACAAAATAACTCCTATTTTGCATCACAACATCCACTAGTAATCAATTTGCTAATAATAATTTAACACCCGCTGAACTTCACTCGAAAAAATAACAGAATAAAATTGTGAAACTACGCATAATAGAGCCCAATAAACTATAACAAAACAAAAACCAATCTGGAAAATTAAACAGAGCAAGAGGCAAGCGCGGCGGTGCTAAAGCTTCCGCTTTCGGCAATAGTGGCAGGCGCGAACAGTGGCGGCACCAGACATCGGAGCACGCGGAATAGAGCGCGTGGAATACTAGGGTTTGTGACTATCAGGGCCCCGGAGTCTCGGTCATCCCGGACCTTTGGTAGGCGTACAAAGGGACCAAAACCAAATCATTGAGGCCCCATAAGACATTTTTTAATGAAATGGCATAGTAGTGGAGTTCCCGGGGAGTTTGACTTCGGAATCCAATTACTGTAAATGTATCAATGTAAACTGTTTGACAGTCAAAATACTAAAATGTTTACCAATTTTTTTTTCGTTGCTCCGTTTATTCATTTTTTTTTCTATAATTAAATATAGCCTATTTTTAAGTTAATAATGTAGCTTTGATCGGTTGAGTAGTTTTTGAGCCAAATCGTAACAAATAAATAAATATTTTTCTCTTTATAATATTAGTTTCGTCATTCCACAGCATTCGATTCGATATAGTACAGAATTCTATCGTGTCTATCAAGGGACATTCATCTTGTGCTAAGTAGACGTACTACATGCTGTGATGTAGTTCTCTTTGCAGATGATACCTCTCTTGTCTTTAAAGTAGATAGAAATAGACAAGATTTTGATGACGTAAACAGTGCTCTCTCCATGGTTACGGATTGGTTTATGACAAATAACCTAGTTCTCAATGCTAAGAAAACAAAATGTATCAAGTTTGCCTTACCTAATGTTAATAATCTAGGACCGAATATCATCTTTAACAAAGTGATGCTTGAAACTGTGGACTCAGCAGTATTCTTGGGAATAACTGTTGATTCCAAACTACAATGGGGCCCGCATATATCAAGCCTGTCAGGAAGGCTCAGCTCGGCTGCCTACGCCGTCAGGAAAGTAAGACAATACACTGACGTTTACACAGCTCGGTTAGTCTATTTTAGTTATTTCCATAGCGTTATGTCTTACGGTATCCTATTATGGGGAAGAGCTGCAGACATACAAAATATATTTGTGTTACAAAAACGGGCTGTTCGAGCAATATATCAGCTGGGGTCAAGAGTTTCCTTAAGAGAACTTTTCAAAGATATTGGAATTCTCACGGTAGCATCTCAATTTATTTTTGCAAACATATTATATATTAGGCAAAATATACATTTATACACTAAAACCAGTGATATCCATAACTTTAACACTAGAAACAAGCACAAATTACATGCACCATCCCATCGTCTTCGAAGGGTTCAAAGCTCATTTGTGGGGCTCGATATCCGTTTTTACAATAAGCTACCTCTTTCTTATCTTGAGCTGCCTTTTAACTCGTATAAAGCTAAAGTTAAATCTAACCTTTGTTCGAAGGCATACTATTCAATCAATGATTATTTAGACGATGATAATAGTTGGTCGCAGTGTTGAACGCAAGACATACTTCGTTTTTAATACTTCGTTTTTAATGTTCTTTCATAGTTAGCTTATTGTTATGACATATGAGTTCATATATTTGTTAATTTATATGTCCGTAGAGGTCAATTATTTGTTACTTTTTTATGTATTGACTTATACTCTCAATGTTTTATAATGAGTGTATTGTCTTGATTTTATTCTATCCTGAGCAACCGGCAGCAAGTTCGTCATGCTCCCTTAGATTTTACTGCTTGCGGTAGCGTCGGGGGTCGGGTTACCTCTTTCCCTCAAATATGGCGAGGGGGGTAATGGCTGATCTTTGCGTTATGCTCGTGAACGGGTGCTGCTTGTGGTGAAAGGTCGTCTTGTTAGCCATGGTTTTTACTATTATTATAACGATTATATGCTTAATGTTTAATTTAGATGGCCCTGGTTTATCACTTGTGGCGTCGAGTCACAGATCTTTTTATTATATTCTACCCTCTGCACGTGTAAGCGGGTACACCCTTCATGTCTGGAGGCTTATTTAGTTTGATTTGATATTGTTTTTATGCTTGAGACAAGTAGCGAATTATTAAGTTTTATGTTTTTACATGTTACCTTTGTTGTATTGTTTTCTTTGCAAGAATACTGACTACTTACATACCTTTGTATAAGTGATAGTTCTTATAACTCAACAGACAGATGTGTTGCTGGGGAGTTTGTTGCGCCACTTCTTCTTCCCAGCTAAAACACTAGGAAGTGGTGACGGGCGGGCGTTTTGGGGGACTGTCTTTATGTAGAACTTTGACGTTCAAAAAGTGCTGGCACTCAGCCTAATTTGAACTAATGACTTTTGAATTTTGACCATACGTAGGGTGGGCCGAATACTCCTTGTCACCCCCATAAGGATTACTACCAGGTGGACATGGGGAATAAAATTCTCAGTTGCCACCGGGTGGCAACTAGCTGTGTCATTTCCAATGTGGTTGGTAATTTTATTGTTAAAACGATTATGTTTTAACTTCCCAGTTAGCCGGGTGGCAATCCATGTGGCGACAGGGAATGCGTTCCGCCCGCACCCGCGCTCGTCGATCGTTCTAACATAGTCGTCGGCCATGGAGCACAACAACCAGCGAAACAGGTATAAGCTGTCCCCTGCTTACAAGTGGTATAGTCTTTTCAAGTCAGGAAGAGACTCGATTGATGACGGTCAGCGCTAGTCGGCCGATTGAGGCAACATCTTCAGACATTTTTGAATAAGTTGAAAAACTTGTACTCGAAGATGCTCGTCTGATGAAAAAACAGATCGCAGAGATGCCTGGAGTACGACTAAGTATTTTGAGTATTATCCATGACCATCCTGGCATGTTTAAGGTCAGCGCAAGATGGGTGCCGAGAATGCTCACAACCAGGGACTGAATACCGATATAATTTGGATAACCGATACTAAAATATCGCTATAAATATCGACTTAAGTATCGATATAATACCGATATTATTAAATTTTCTTGCGTTTTTGCGATTTGCAGGTCAGTGTCAGGTTGTAGCTTGATCAAAATATGATTCGCGACTGTAATAAATATGTAGGTATTTACTTAGGAATCATCAATAAAGATTCTGTGACGTCACATTTTAGCCTGATATCGGTACTGAGTATTGATATAATTATCGATATTTTATTTCGCTACTCAAATTACTGACAAAATACCAGTATTTATCCCAAATATCGATACTGTTATCGGTATTTTATACCGATATCGGTCCCTGCTCACAACGCTTTAAAAAGAGCAGCGCGTCGAGTATTCTCGTGAGTATTTGGATCTGTGCAGTGAGAACAGGGATAAACTTATGAACCAAACTGTGGCTGGGTATGAAACTTATGTTCATTACTATGAACCTGAGTCAAAACAAGAGTACATGCAGTGGCACAGCTCCGCCTAAGAAGTTCAAGGTGTCACAATCGGCCGGATAGGTTATGGCTACCTACAGTTTTTTTGGGATTCGAAAGGTATTTTTTCGCAGATAAAGGTGTGAATATCACGGGGCAATAGAAGGTAAGTACGCTACGCTACTAGCAAAATTGAAAAATGCAATTAGGTACCTAAAGTAAAAAGAAGTGGAAAGTGGTTTTGAGGTAATGTTGCGATGGCTGCCTTATAGTCTGAGATCCGAAGTAAGATCGACCTTCACCCACCTGTTTACTGGATGAAAATTTTATTTTATCAAATAAAATGTGTTTTATGGTTGCCGTAAAAAATATGGTCATGGCTAAGTAGTAATTTTTAATATATGGTAACCTTGGACTGATGCTGCAGCATGACCTCAGGTCTGCAGAATACCCAACTCCTCGCTTAGTTACAGCAAAAGTATCATGTTTGAGCTCACCGAAATGGCTTTGATGAACAGAATATAGGAAGATTAGTAACCTTGACCTAATGCTGCAGCATGACCTAGAAATCTGCAGGATACCCTACCTCCTCACTTATGTACAGAAGACGCTTCATGTTTGGACTCATTTAAATGGTCTTCGTGAATAGGTTATAAATAGATTGTGATCAGGATCTGATGATGAAGCAAAAATTAGTAAATGCATTGGTGAGAGATGCTCAGCTACTTTCACTCGTTCGATCTATTATGATATTTTGGTGCACGATGTAGTGCCATTTAGGTGACTGTAGATCGTAGGGTCTGTAGTAGGTAGTAGCTAATACGTAAATTAAGTTAGTATAAAAATAATTTAAAATTTTAAACAACCCCCGACAAAAATAAAAAAAATGTTTTGACAGGAACCGCGGAAATACTTCATGACGAAGGGGCAAACTTCTTCAGTCAAATTTGGAAAATACAAAAGTACAGTGAGTGACTATCAAAATTTCAGATTTTGTTGTAATCTTTTAAAGTTAAAAGGTAAAAAAAATACTTTGATGGCTGAGTAACTGAAAGAGGAACAGATGCACATCCAAAGCATTTTTGTTATAGGGCCGATGTGGCTCCCCACAAACCCGGGTGTATTATATGATGAGATATTATCGAAAAAAAAAAACAGTAAACAAATGATTTTTTGTTGATTTTTTCATTATTAATACTCAAATAAAATTAACTTTGTTGACTGATCCAGGAAAACTCAAGAACTTAGTCTGGAATGCAAGAGCGAGTGAAGCGAGCTCGCAAGTTTTAGCAAGCCATCTCGGATATGTTTGATTTATTTTAGCCATTCATAGATAAAAGGAAGTGACATTTTGACTCATCAGTGTAGAGTGCAAGAGCGAGCGTAGCGAGCTAGAAAATTTTTGCACACTCATACCTATGTAGGTTGACAGTAAGATCCGGGCCCTAGATTAAAAAAACCGTGTTAAATCGAGGGGGTGGGGGAGCAGAGAACGTCACGAACTTCAACGCCCTCTTTGCCCACTTTAAAATTCAGTTTCGGAAAGTAATTACAATGATTTTCAGTAATTACCCGGACTTTCGTGCCAAGTTTCAAGTTTTTATAAACCCTAGGAATCAGATTCTTCCATACAAACTTGAACACCTCTAAATCATCTTTTGGGGGTACTTATGAAAAACGAATGATGACAAACTTTATAATTCACTTACGTCAGTACCTACCTAAATCAGTGCCAAGTTTCAAGTTTATAAACTTAAGGATAAGATTTTTCATATAAACTTCCACCCCTATTTCACCCCGTTACGGGGGGATTTTCCTAAAATCCTTTCTTAGCTGACGTGTCCTGCTCATAATCTACCTCCATGCCAAATTTCATCTTCTTAAGTTAAGTGGTTTTCGTGATTAACCAGTACCTACGTGAATTAATGAATGAGTGAGTGAGTGACCTTTCGCTTTAATATATGTCACCAGATAATCGCAAACGCCGTAAGATTGTAAAATATCGCATAAAATTGTAGGTAAATTATATTTTCTTAATAAGAGACGGATATCTATACTGGAAACTGTTGAATTTGGATGGGATTTATCGTATACCTACATAACGATTTTTTCATAATATATCGAGAAATGATAATGTAAAAAGGACTTATTACAAACTTACGGAATCTGCAATTTTCCGGTGACATATATACAGATTTAAGGGATTCCCCTAAAATGTCGCGTTGTATGAATATAGGTAAAGGGTATTTCCTTTTTAGACCGGGCCCTGTATATACTTACTTTGTTATGAAATAACTTTATTTTATTGCTAAACATATAGGACGATTCAAGTGCAACGAAATTCGGGTTACGCGAGGGCGAGGCCCCAGCTAGAGCGAGGCCCGGGGCGGTTGCCCTGCTCGCCACTCCCAAAAGGCCGCCCCTGCCCTTCTGTTCCTTTGTCCTTCCACATAACGCGCACCTGTGAACCGCTTCTTCATACTGGCCACGTTTATTGCTTCGATGGAGACATCATTTATTCATTCGTTCATTTTGGTTGTTTAATTCATCTAGGGTACAGATGTATGGACATTTAGGACACTCCAGTAAATGGGACATAGTCTAAACCCCACCGCATTGGCACCGGGCTAAAGCTAATGAATAAGTACGATTAAAAGTTGATGTGACGGCACCACATGCAGTTTTTCGATTGAATTTCCGTACGGTTCCGCTACGGTAATAAAGATAGTTATCTACCAACAATAACATAAATATTATGTATATCTACCTACCTAACTATGTAAAACCACAAAATTGTTTGGCACAAAATACCTTAGGGATTGAATGTGAGTATCGAATTAAAAGAAACAAAATGCAATATAAAACACTGGTTTTATTTATTATATTAAATTAATTAGTCCACTCCATAACCAATTAATAAAACTTACACAGTGGGATATTTAAATAATTATATTTACATATACAATCATTCATATTTGGAATAAGTCATCCAATTCGTATGCTCATGTGATATGATGCTGCATTTTTCCACGTTTAGTTATTGCACTTCAGTTAGTGTTGGGCAAAATGAAGTTTGATTGATTACTAAGACTGATCAGTCGTGACAAATGATTTTTCAATACACTCTTAAACTGGCTCCTACCCCACCGCTTTTAGGCGCACAATTATGCGTATTTGTGCGCCGGTCAGACCCCCTATTCAATTAATTATATAATATCAGGGTGGTCCCCGGTCGGCTGCCATGAAATTCAGCGCGGCACACGAAAAAAATCGAATGATAAAAATAACATTAAACAGTTGAAACAATTTTATTTTCAATGCAACTCGTTTAACAAACTTTTACCAGATAATCTTGGACTTTTCGGAAGATTAGTCATTGACGTCCTGACGACGGCATTGGAATATTGTAGATGTAGCTAAGTATTCCACTCTTTTTCATCCATCCGTCATTTACGATGAAACTTCCTTCGGAAACAAGGTATTAAATTAGAAGAAAAAAAATTGTTTCGCAAATTTCAGGCCATCATCCCCGAGTAGAATATTTCAACCCTCCCCATCAACCCACTTGTGCGATTATAGTCTACTACCTAGTAATTAATAATAGATAATATTAAAGAACATTCATAGGTTATTGATCAAGTCATGATTATATCGAATGATTGACAAAATTAGTCATAACCGATTGATTGGTAAAATTAGTTGATTGACCCAACACTGACTTCAGTAATACATTACTTGTACTCTCTTGGTTTTGCTCATCAAATAATTTCAAATAATAGTTTGAGGCTTGTACATTTCATTTTATGACATTAATTTGAACTTGACGTCCTAAATCTACAAATTCTAAAATATTCTCGTATCCTTATAGATACGTGTTACATGAATTACATAAATGTTGTTTGCACGAAAATGTCTGAGGATATAATAGTACAAATTTAGGGCCAACCCACTCCGAGACTTTCACTTTTTAAGATAGCTATACAATATAGACCTTTATTTAATAGAGATACAAAAAGGTACATGTTTCACCTTCCCCGCGGCTTCAAGGTGCGGTTCTGGCCACTGGCCGATTCAACCTCATCGCGTCGTGTCTCGGTGTAAAATGATCCTTACAGTAGTACAGTAAGTGGAATGATTTCGTTCTTACGATGTTACCAACACGCGGAACCTAACAATCGTGGCTGCTTATATTCGAAGCGACAGACATGATACAATAAGTCTGTGCCAATGCACTCTACATTTATTTTTTTCATTAAGGTTCAGCGCACACTAAACGAAGCGGATAAAACGCGCGCAGGATTTTCTGGTGAACTTTAATGCGTCAATGTTGTACAGCACTGTGTAGATCCACCAAAATATGCGCTTCGGCAATATTCGTCTATCTTCGGAAAAACTAACGCGCTATGATGTATGAGATCTGAGGGCAATACCCGTAGTTTTAATAGAAAGTTCATATTCGCATGTCTGTCTCATCATTTTGACAGATTGCGTCTGCGGGGCGAATGCTAACGTTCCTTAAAAATCCCATTCGGAAAAAAATCTCCGAAGCGCATTTTTTTTTAAATCTGTATTGCTGAATGTCACCAGAGGATCCTCAGCTTCGCGGCGCCTCATTACGCTAGCTAGATGCTAGCTATCGCATTGTTGTACCGCAAAGTATCACTCCTGTTACTTACCACCTCACGACTAAGAGCACTTGCTCTCACGGTTAAATGTTAGCTGCCCGTTAGAGCGGTTACGCACTGCATCCAATCCGAATCCGTGAAAATACGTTCTGAAGTAGTCATAGAACTATTTGTATGGTAGTTTGCTCACTAGATCCGACTTCCGTCAACCGATTTCTCTTCGTCATCGGTGAGTCTCACAATCCGGGAGAAATATTGACGAACCGAAGTAGCCTTAGTACTGTTTGTATGAATGCTTTCGCATTACCTCGAACTGAAATCGGACATTTCCAAAATATCCAAATTTACCTTTTATTAGTGCGTAAGCAATATCTGAATTCAGTCCGAGTTTTTACTCTAGATCCGTATTTTTAACCGACTTCAAAAAAGGAGGAGGTTATTTACGAATTCGAATCGTATGCAGTGCAAAAAGCAATATCCGAATTCGATCCGAGTTTTAATATGCGTATTTTCAAGGATTCGGATCGGGTGCAGCGCGTAACCGCTCTTGCAAGAGTCATTTGTTTTTAATTAAATCCAACGGAAATAAATTGAAGCTTGTCTACAAATAGCTTTTCCGTTTCACGCGACTCGTAGAACATACGAATACCTTCCTTTACGTAACATAACACATCATATACTAACATTAATTTCTCATTAATATACCAAACAAAATTTTTTTTTTTGAAAAATTACAAATACATGACAATAGGATCAGATAGTTACAAATATTAGGTATTAAAAATGTTATAATTTATAGAAAATTGCGAATTCGATGGAAATCTACATTTTACAGAATATTTGAAATGTCGATTATACTAATACCTACAACATCGATTCTTTTAACTGCGTTCTGTCATTCAAATTACACAATTGACAATATCACAAAACAATTTCGCGTCGACACTTTCATGATGGAGCTGCGTAGGTATGTACCTACGCAGATGAGAGAAAATGTCAGTTACAGATTGAGAGCATGTGCTCTCAATCTGTAACACTGAAATTTTGTAATATACCGTTGGTTTGTAAAAATTGTTTAATATTTAAAAAAGTTGTTCTTATTACAGTTATAATTGCTAAGATTGTATAAGGCAAAAGTTTCGTCTTTAAAAATAACATACATTCGTGTTCGTGACATCAGAGTACCTTATAGAATTGAGGATAATTTTCTTAATTTTACAATAGCTCGGGCGACACACTAATCGTCGGAAGTCTACATTACTTCAATAAACACACAATATACGCTTAAATACGTTGCATAAGGTATATAACACACTACTCGTAAATTTGAGTCTGACTTAAAGGTACGAAATAAACATTTTGTGATCGTTGGCATTTTGGTTTCAGAGGGTTTCCTTGGAAAGGGACATTCGTAGGCATCTAATTCACGTTCATCTTAATATACAGAGGCAAACGTTTTGGCAATCGGATTTATTGGAAAAGGACAATAATAAAATAATTATGTAAGTAGGTATTGCTAGGTATATAGTACACTATTTATTACAACCACATTAACTAGAGAACTAAGTATAATGGAATATAACATGCTTTGCTGGAGCCTCGAACTAAGTTGAGTGAAACAAAATATCTTAAACCGTAAGTAACGTGATATAATATATAAAAAAGACATTTAACTAACCGACTTGTGAAAAATCGCCTCTGGAAAGATTGGGACGAACTAATTAAAGTACATTATTAAGTTTATAGTCACTGTTGATATAAGTCGTTGCTTCGCTGGCACGTTAATGTAAATTACAAAAACTACACTATTTTGCTGCGGCATTAAAATCTAAAATTGTAAAAAAATATATCGATCGAACTTTAAAAAGCTATTATTAAGAGCCACTATACGTTTATTAGTCGAACTTATGTTAGATACATACTTGAAATTGGGCGACGCCAGATAATCAGTTAATAAAAGTTAGACGATATGGAAACGAAATTCGAAGCATATTTGTATAAATAACCGAATCACCGTAAGATGAGGTCAACAAAAGGCAGTGGTCTAAAAATTACTGGAGCTAGATTCAGTCTCTAAGTTTTACTTGTCGACGAATTGTAGATAGTTAACTGGTACACATCCTTAAACGACGAATATATTATTATATCAAATGTTTAACAACTTAATCTTAACTTACAATGCACACATGAATGTTGACCGGAAGATTATTTTCATTATTAAACAACAAACATGTATCTATACGTAAAATTAAAAGTAGTTTGTCGCAAGCGCTCACTGGCGCTAGACCCTCTTAACTAAAACACAATAAATAAAACAGTTTAATATACTATGTAACGTTACACAAAAGTATGAAATCTACGTGCTTACTTATAAAATCCTTACGCATATAGTAGGTCGTTATAGTGTGTAAACACCGTTCATTATATACAAATTCCAAATATCTTAACGTCCAATGATTCCAATTTCGGAATAAGTAAGAAAATAGGTGCTTTACTGGTGTATTCATATAATTTGAATACTCACACTGACATCAAGTCATCATTTAATCGAGCTAGGCGTCGAGCTCACTTACACATCACTTAATTGTATTGATAAATGTAACAAAAACGTTAATCTAAAATGACATTTATGATGTGACGATGCGCGCTTTATGATCCGAACGTAAACGCACACATACTATCTTAGTTCAACAGTTAGATACAGTAACAGAAGTGCTCGTTTTAGGAAGACGTGTGTCCAAGGCCGTAGCTAGAAATATCGGTAGCGATGTTCAAGAGTTTATTTATTTTTAATACTTAAGTACATTTTTTTTGATAAAGTTATATTCATACAAAAATATGTATAATTCACAACCACATGTAAATCACTGTTTTATGCATTAGTCTAATATTGTTTGTTAATTTTAAGGGTCGATTCAAAGAGACGGACAGTGAAAGCGTGTCGAAGCGATAATTTAAATCTGAAACTTAACATTTTGATTTGGAGAGAAGAATCAGACTAGTATGTACGTGAACTCATTCATATCGGGGTGTCAGACGTAGACCAGTCGATCACACGCCGCAGGAATTGCACGAGATCGCACGCAGATGAGGATACTCGTGCAAGCTCCCTCGTAAAAATTTTGACGCTTCGCTTCGACCGAACTCAGTGTCAGTGTGAAACGACCTTTAACGGAAGATGAGTGGCGCAGGCAGCGCACGCCGCTCCGCAGACCTTCTTAGCTACGGCCTTGCATGTACCATCCCATGATCCCAGCTGATCTCGGGCTCGAAGACTAACCACGGTTTCATACAACGAGCTGCATAGCGTATCATATTAAATTTGGTATATCGTCTATGTGGAAAAAAAATATTATAAAACTGCAGTTAAATATATAAAATTCCAACGCGGCGGCGGCGTTATTCGCACTTAAAACTATATGATTACATTAATAAACAAACACAAATAAAACTTATAACAATAGCTGCGATTTAATATCATATCACAGAAAACATAGTTTAAAAAAATAAAAGTGCTGCTCTATTTTATTTAATATGCACAATAAACGAAATCGGAACACTTAACAAAAGTTAAACTTACGTAGTTGGTAACGAAAAAATATCACTACAACTTCAAATCCATATGATAATATTAATTAAATGCTCCTTCAAGATATCTTTACACAAACATATTCTAAGAGGTAGGGATCAGGAGTCATGCTCGTACGAGGCTTGAAAATCTAGTCCATTCAGTAACGACGCAAAGTCCAAGTATCAAACCCTTATTTCATCCAGCTCGACATCCCTGAACATTATACAATCATATAAACATAACATACATTATTTGTGTACAATCGATTGCGAAGAAAGTCAAACTGGATTACAGGTAATAACAAAGTAGATCGTTGTATGTGGCCTGTTTGTCTTCCTTGAAGCATGAAGTGAGATAGCACGAAATATACAAGAATGAGAGTGAACAGCAATCGATTTTACAAGCAATAAACGTAGAATGGTGTCCCGAAATCTGCCGGCAGCTTAACCATGAGAGAGCTCAATGAAATAAGGCGTGTACTTTGTGTTCGGTCGCACTTACAGCTTGATGTAGTCGGGCGTGCCGATGTTGGCAAGCGTCTTCTTGATGCGTAGCGCGGTGAGGCGTGCGGCGGGGTTCTGGTACCAGCACTCCTTCATCACCTTCGATATCGAGGACAGCACCTGTTGCCGGGACAATATTATGATGGCACTTCCCTTGGCGCATTTGTCAAAATATTCGCGTTACTTGGGTATTTTAAAATATACCTTAAAATCATCTAGATACAATTATTGAAGAGAAAACTTCTTTAGCGGCGTTGTGCACTTTTTGGGATGGGTAAAAAATGTTAAACTCGTCAGGACACGTGACCTGATCGAAAATTCGTAAGACGGAGGGAAAGTTCTGAAGTGTTCAATTTTTAATGTAATATAAATTTTCATGTTTGTGTACGATAGCGCAATAAATGAATATTGTATTTTACCACATAAATGATAGTACTTTTAAACTGATAATTAAAGCAATTCGTGCGAAATTATTCCCTAACCATTCCAAAATATCAAAAATGCACAACGTTAATGTTCAAGTCTTCACTTCTGGCGGCATTGTTTTTTTTTTATCAAATAGGTAAGGCGAAGATGAAACATACCGAGGAACATTATAAAGTCACACTTCAATCAATCTGCGTTTCCTCTCCTAAACCATACTGGGTGGGCTTCCTGTCTAGCCGAAGGCACCTGGATAGAAGTCCTCCACCTCGGGAGGTTCTGCAACTTTATACCCAATATAAAGTGCTATTTCGAAGTTGACTTTCAAACGAAACCGTTATGTTTTATTTAATGTCAAAAATTACAAATGCTCCCAAAACCTTCATTGAAAGGCGCAAAAAAAACTCTGTAAGAACACGTCTTGATTTTTATATTGTTTTAAGAGTTGTTTCTATAAAACTTAAGTATGTCCCAGCCTTTAGAATATTATACTTAAATTAATAGCGTTAGGCACGTGTTGTTTTGATGAGAAGTGCATTACGTACTAGTTCACTGGCTACCGATAACATATTAATGTGTACGTAAATATCTTGGTGGTGTAATAATTTGTTTATGTGCTATATGATAATGAGTCGCTGATAACAGCATTAGATAAAATCAGCTATCGAATCGATTTTTCACATAAATGTCATGATTTGAACTTGACTTGCCAGCATAGAATTTAGACGGCATTTCCCGACTTTGCAGAAAAAAAACAAAAGATAATTTGGGCGTCTGAAGTAATCAGACTTGATTTATGGTAATTGTCTGGTGATCTATATTTAGACAGCATTTTATGTTAGTGTGTGGTTTCATTCGGTAGCTGACAGGTCAGGGGTTTAACAATTTCTTAAGACAAATCAAAAAAGGGCCCCAAGTATCTACATATTATTATGTAAAAATAGAAAAGAATGAGGCAAATGAGATCGTGACACTCACGTGGTCCGAATGCCATCGGTTGGGTACATTAGGCCTCCGCTTCTCAGTGCAGACGACCCGGCGCATTTCTTCGAGGGCGGGGTCGGGGGGCACGCAGTCGTAGTACGGAGGCTGGTAGTCGTCGGGCATGACGCCGCAGCGCCGCGCCATCTCCCACAGCACCAAGCCGAACGAGTACACGTCTGAACGCTTGTACGGGTCAAACTGCCGAGTATCCATTGTCTCATCGAGCACCTATAATAATGAATTACTTAAATAGATGTACGTACTATCATAATATTTTGTCAGTTCAGCTCGCCCACCGAGGATTTCGTACTTGGCTGGAATAATACTTTTAAATTTTCAATTTAATAAAATATGCTCCATTACTGAAAATACAGCAAAAAAACTTTTTTTACTGCGAACAATTTCTCCAGGTTTGGCTTCTTCAACGAAAACCGAAGCCTTAGGAAAGTCTCGTCTTTCATTATTTTTGAGCAACATTTTTGCTGTCTGCCCTGTCGACTCCACTTTACAAAGAAACTGGAAAACAATTGTCTGCGAGGATATAAATGGAGAGGTATGACGTCAGTGGTTACCTCAGGTGCCATGTAGCGCTTGGTGCCGACTCTGTTGGTGGTAGGCACATCGACGGAGTCACTGGCCACGTTGTGACGTACGGCGAGGCCCAAGTCACCGATTACGCACGTCAGGTTGCTCTTCACGAGAATGTTCTTCGATTTCAGGTCCCTGTGAGCTATAGCTGGTTTGCCTATTGGAGAAATTTGGTTTAATTGGACATTTCAAAGCAGATGCCACATCTAATTTTCAAAGTGGTCAAGCGGCAGGTCACGCAATTTTAAGCCAATTTTAAAGCTTATCTTAAGATCTAAGTGATGTTTTGGGTTAATACATATTAAGATTGATAGAAAGTTCCTATACTGAAACCAAAATGACCCGTATTCTATTAAGCAATAATTATGCCAAAACCATTCATAATTTACCAACCTAAATATCACAATTAAAACCAAACGATATGCATGCCGAAAAAAGCAATGCAAATCCGTACCCAAAACCTCTTGCTAATTCAAATTGAGTGACGTTCAGACAGAAATGGGCCAGTCCGCTGGGCATTTGGGTCAATCATCATTATCGTGTTAGCTCGCATACGGTCTCTTGAGTGTGAAACAACATTTACAGCTGACCATGTACCGAACAAGTAGGTAGGCACTCTTACACGGTTGAGCAAAAGGAGATGTGTGTATTGAGTTTCTGTCAACTCCCATGGACGAATTGAGATTATGTATTATATGATTATGTATATGATTATGTATAACCAGTTGATCATAATTACCTGCCATATTAACATGCTTTGTAATAAACTTTGTGGCAAACGCAGTCGTTTCTATAATCCAAATTCGAAAATTGTTCAATTAAGTGGCCGCCTAAAGTGAGGCATGTAGAAGCATCATAAAAATAAAACTCGTCACGTATCCGACTCCGAACTATTAAGCCTGCGATCTTGAACATCAGCACGTATGTTTGATTTGGCGTCTATGAGAGTGAGATTGAACAATCATTGTACACGTCTAAGTTCTTTATACGGATACCGTATAGGTTTCACTTCAATCTTAAATAATTTGGTGATCTATTTACTTTTTGTTGTCATGAAATCATTGAAATACTCCGTCAATAGTTCATTATTATCTAACGACGTCAGATTTGACCTTCGCTATATTAGATCAAAAGAAATGTGAGGCATATTCTCATAGCCACATTTATTTTCATTTATATTCAAGTTGTTACTATGTAATCATACTTAATTTACCCGCCGTTGCCAAGTTGTCAGATAAATCAAACAAATTTTCTATCAACGATCACAGAAGAATTATTTCAAATTTGAAAAGAGATCACTTGTTAGTGACTAACTAGAGCAGGCTAATAAATATCCAATATTCAGCAATGTGCCGCGATAGGCCGAGCTGATTAAGCGATTGACCTTAATACGAAGGAGATATCGTCACATAGTAAACGAAACGATAGACAAATAAACAACACAAACAGATAGAGGTGACTAGTTAAGCGACTAGCGCAACTGTTTAGCAGTGCGAAAATGGGGCTGCAACAAACTAACTGTATTAATGCTATTCGGAGCTTTCGACACGGCGACCATAATGCAGTACTTGCCTTTAGTGCCAACGATATCCATGTGCAGGTGGGCAAGTCCGGTGGCGATGGATAGAGACATCTTCACCAGCGTGTTCGAGTCTATGGTTCGAGCACTCAGAAAGTCGAACAGTGATCCATTCTCATGGTAATCCGTGATCAGCCACAGCTGGGTCCAGGTGCCGTTATCTGCGACAAAGATTAGAATCACTTATAATGTCATGACGTGCGGCGACCTAACATTACAAATAAATATCTTTGTATGCTTCTTCTAGACGAAGTTATTAGATGCACTATGACGCAAGATGTTGATCTACCCATCTATCAATTGATGCATAAAATAGCAATGACATGCAACGCAGCCATTAGGGTAAAAATTAATGCATAACAATTCATTAATCACTCTAAATGGATTGTGGAGGTCTGGTAGGCAGCCGCACCACGTAAAATACTGGTATTCAGCTGAATCCGGTTTGACTGGAAGCCGACCCCAATATAATTGGGAAAAGGCTAGGCAGATGAATTCATTAATCACTCTGAGCATAGTCCAGATTGTGATGCACGGATCGGTGCAGCTTTGTTTTTATTCCAGGGAAATATCGAGGTATACGAACTGTCTTCTATCAGAGTGCCAATTCTACTAATTTTTAAGCAACGTTCGAGATCGCGTAACAGTCGCAGCCTGTCAAAAATTTATGGAATTTGAGGCTTTTTTAACAGATTGCGACTGAGATGCGAATTAAACGAATGAAACGTTGCTTACAAATTATTAAAATTTTCCCTGTTTTGCAATGCATTATAGTTTAAACTTTGAATTTACTTTACACACTAATGTTCTCAGTATTCTGCCATCCATTTTCCATGATATGCTTTGGGAGCTCATTGTGTCTGCTTTGCTGCGTTGCATCAATTTATTCATATCAGAGTTTAAGTAACCGACCAACTAAAAATCATTAAGAAAGAAAAAAAGCGTGCTTTTTTATTTTTTTTTTATAATTAAAATACTTTAGATTATTATACAAATCCCGGTTGGATTGCAAAATACAAAACAAATGCTAATAGGTGAAACCGTAGGCAAGTACATTTAATGGCATCGCCTTGAATACAAGTCAAGGGGATGGCATTTAATTTAGTGAGTGTCGATAAGTTGTTTGTTAAGGTTACCTGTTAGTAAATCGTTATAAATATGTAGTATTATTCTGTAAGCACGCCAGCTCTGAAGCATGTACGGATCGCAAGCCGCGCGCCACGCCTACTTCCATGACAACCGTGTGAGCGCAAAGCGACATAGAATATGTAAATTTTACCTTCATTTTATCACCTATATGTCACCGGAAAATGGCAAACTCCGTAAGATTATAAAATAACTTGAGAGATTCTAAACTCTCGATAAATTGTCAACTGAACATTTGGAAAACTTTTTTATGCATCAAATTTTGATAGTCTATTATATCTCGAAGTCATTCCGAGAAATTGTGGACTGACATAAAATGGCGACCTGGAATGGAAACCTGGAAACAATGCTCTCATTGGTCTGTTCAGATATGAGCTCACACCAACAAAGACCAATAAGGGGCCAAGTTTCCAATTTAACTATCAAACCAAAACAGATAAATTGTAGACCAGAGTGCTGGTTGGCCGCCAGTTTATGTCAGTCAACAATTGCTCGAACCGACACGCAGATATTATAGACTATCAAATTTTGATGCGTAAAAAAGTATTCCAAATGTTTTATAATCGAACGGAGTTTGCCATTTTCCGGTGACACATACAATCTTTAAAAAAGCTTTTAGTTTGTTCCCATGTTATGTAATATTCTTAAATAAATAAGTTAATAAGGCCTTACTTTTCCTACGTTCCCCATTAAGCGGTATTGTATACCGCCATAAGTATACGGCCTTAAGTTCTTAGAAAATAGTAGTTGTCGATCCGATGGGTATAAGTAATTCCAAGCCAAAGATGATATTCGCTGAGAAAGTCGCTCAGTGCGACCATCCTCATAAAACGACATATTATAAATCCCACTTCCTACTAACATGATAAATCTGATCACGCCGTTCCCGAGGAACGGTTTCCTACCTTCACGAGGCCGGCGCCGCTGTCTAGAGCTAGTAATCTAATTTACTTTAACCATATTACTATTTGAACTCACCCTTATTGTCTGCAGCAATGAAGCCCAGAATATTCTCGTGTCGTAACATCACCGTCTGATATATCTCTGCTTCGCGGAACCATGAGGACTCTTCGCGGGAAGAGAATATTTTGACGGCGACGTTCTCGCCGCGCCAGCGACCTCGCCAGACCTCTCCGAAGCGACCCTTGCCGATGATATCCACAAGCTGAATCTGACGGGCGATCGAGCGCTGCACCAGAAGAGGCAACCCTACAGGAACATACATAATGTTAATTTTGTGACCATGACATGATGTTGAATTAATGTCCTCTTGTCAAATCAAACTCATGTTTATAAGGCCAGTGCGAAAAATATACCTCTTTTAAAAACTTGTCTGAAGACCTAAAGATAACATGGCAAAAGGAATGATGAAGATGGACGTAGTGTTAACTTTGTGTATATTTGCACACATCCCAATTTGAGCATTTGTAGATTCTTGAGTATTTAAAGCTCAGGTCAAACGTATATGCTGACACCTTGGCACAAAACATTCTCAAATTATTTTCGTTCCAAAAAGGATCTAAGTTACAGTCGGGACAACGAAAAGAAAAATCCTAGTTCATGCAATTATAAATAGATCCCAGTATCAGTTCAAAAGGAATTAAAAACCACACACCTAACAAAGTACAGGGCCCAGTACATTTTGAAAGAGTATTTTAAATAGGAAGGCGTGCAAACAAAACTTGTAAAACCTTCTCTTGACGTCCATACATGACATGTCATCATTTTATTGCCTCATTCAATTCATTTGATGCATCAATGCAGATACATACAAGGCAATGATCGCTTATTTTTGATGTAGGTACGCATTTATGAATTCATTCATGTGTAGCAGAATGTTTGTGAAGACTACAATAGCGTACGTGAAGGACGGGCAACGGGCCTGATTGTCGTTTAGAATATTGAACTAGACTCTTCCTCAATTTAGAGACGATTGGAACAAGATACGAGTTTTGTCCGTTTCTGAGCAATAGTTCCTGTGATGTATTGTAAAATGATTGTAGGAACTTCCGACCTATTTCACTCATTGTGAAATGGATTACATAGCCACCAGCTCAACGTGCTAAGAGCCGGTAGCCAAAAGTTCGAGTAAAGGTATCCGACTGTTTATCCAGAAGTGATGTTGATGTAACAGGCCCTTACAATAACAACATTTAAACGTAAATATGTATAGTGAATGAAATTCTTACCAGAGCCAGATCCGGAGGTAGTGAGCTCAATCATGTCTCGAATGGTTGTGGTTCTCATCATGGGGTGCCTGGCTTCACAGACCGAGTCATCGGCTGGGTATGGCGTTCGAGACTGGACTCTTTTCTTCGGGCCATGCGATCGCTTCGCCCACCAGAAGCTGATCGCAGCGCACACACCGAGAACCATCAATCCCATCACCCATGGCAACACTTTCCATGCCGTCGCTGTGGTGCCCGTGTCTTTATTCACAATTTATGCATTAGTATTTATTCTTAAAATTGGGCTCTCAGGTAAAGCAATCAAACAAAAACGTACGCTTTTCTTGAAAAAGTAATTTTAGCATCATTTGATGTTTTTATTTTGAATAATAAAAGTCATATTACCTTTTGAATACTAAAATTGTAAGCTAGTATTGAATACTATACCCAATGATATTGTGAAATGACAGTGACAGACTGAGTACTAGTTGTGGAATACCAACCCAACCCCAGAAATCATAATGCATGCATCACACCCCTTTTTAGCAATTTATACCGAAGTACGAGTATGATACTCTACTCCATTTTATTGCAAATCGTATTCCAATGCTTATATACATATCGCACACCTAGATCTAAAGGAAGGTAACTCAAAAATTGAGATTTTTTAGTTATGCACCCCATCAAATTCCTTATCTCAATACCTACCCACCAATAAAACAGATTTAAACATATCTCCGCTACTCGACGCTAGATGGCTAAATACACCAACACGGGCTCAATTCAAAATAATAAAACAAATATACATACATCGTTAAGCAATAGGAAAATAACTTCAAAAATCAAAATTTCAGCCCCAAAACATCTCTAAAATACAAGATTCCAACAAAATATTTCTTCTAGCTGCATAAAAGCTTAAATGTATACAGGAAACTCCTGCAGTGGACAGGGACACAGTAATTAGTTTTTCGCCTTATCTGAAAAAAGTGTTTTTTTGAGTTAACCCTGTTTAGATCTAGGTGTGCGATATAGTTATGTCGTGAAAAAAATCCATGATTAAGAACATATTCCCATAAAATATCAAAGCACTTATTTTATAGCAACTTTTTTTAAATATGCGAAATACTGTAATAAACTCAAATTAAAGGTAGATCGCAGCTCCTTAGAATTGCAACACAAGTTTCGACAAGGATATTATGGTTCATATTATGCAACACCCAATGGTCGTCAATTGGGAGTAGTGATACAAAATATTCATAGTACGTTGACCTACTTATCACCAATGAATACAAACGCTCAACTGGTTTCTTAAAAGTGTTTTCCTTCTTAAAGCTAGGTAGTATCTTAAATGTCAAAACAACAAATAAATAACTGATTTCAATAAATACCAAATAACCAGCAATCGCATTTAGCGTTCGTTTCGGTTTCTGATTATTTCTCTAAATATTTCTGTGGGAATGTTGTGTGGTAGCTAAATATTAATAAAATGATATAAATTTAACTACTTACAGCAAGCAATTGTTTCAAATTTTGAAAACGTTTTATAGATACTCTTCAAAAGCTATTGTGAAGATAAAATGAAAACATCTCACTAGAACACACATGCAAGAAGCGAAACCAATACTACACATAAGCAAATATAATAAACGTAACAAATATAATTATGTATAGAATCTACAAATTGGACTTACACAAGTACAAGTATAATAACACGTTACAAGTTACCACTTATTGAGGTCTAATATTTTTGATATCATCAAACAATATACCTAGTTTAGTAAATAAAATAGGTTAACTAAATATGCAAAATAATAATTAAATAAGCACATACGAGGCCAAATTGACTTTGATTCATTATTATTTTACGTTATTAATTTGTTCAAAAATATCACTATGGGTACTTTAACAAAGGTAATCAAAAGATTGTACGTGTATTATACAGCAATGTGTGGGTTAGTAGCCTTAGTGACCTACTGTTCTCACTACATTAAATGTATACCGTGCAGCAGGTTAGTTACATGCTCCATAGCCAATTGACGGAAACCTAAATAATATAGTGCTTCAATGTTGTTAACAATACCAAATTTTAACAATATTATGGTTACTAACATGCTATTAGTATAAAAATCATACCTATATCATGCTAAAATCAAGTGGAAAAACCGGCTTATGATCACTTACGGCCTTATTTATCACCTGTTGTAAAATGACTACACATTCCTCTTTACTTTCTGTAATCAAGACATTCAGTGTCGTATAATAAAGGCACTAATTTCGTTGCAATTAGGCCATGCAATTATCCGGCCCATTTTACAATCCGGATAATCCGGATACTACCAAAACACTACCCCGATTTATCCGGATACGATCTTAAAAAGTAAATTAAGCGAAGGTTGAAATTGAAATAAAAATTATTGTTTGATAACAATCATTTTTATTTCAATTTCAACTATCGATAATACATATAAATTCATATCATTGTCACAATGTTTTCACGAAATGGTTTATTAAATAAAAACATTTTATCAGGGATATTAATTAAATAAATTGTTTGATATTCAAACGTAAGAAAATAAGACGTTCGAACATATGGGAAGTAATTATAGCGACTCATCCAGTCCGTTTTGGTGTATCGGGAACTGGCTGTACCTATTTTTTATTGCGGTATAGCCAGCGTAGGTGCTAGTATGGTTCTATTCCCATATGCCTACAGCCTGCCTATGCCTGTAGCACAGGCTACAGGCTAGGCTAGTGCTGCCTCCTGCTGAATGTATAAGAGAAGGGGAGATATTTGCATTCTCAAGCAGCCAGTGGATGATCGCCAAGGTGAACAGGTTGCCCAATACTTGTCGGACAAATTATAATATGAGTCAATATAATGAGTCAAGACACGAAAAGAAGAAGCAGCCTGTGAAATTAAAGCAGGCTAGTCTTTGGAACCGTTGATCTCTGTTGGTCGAGTGTGCCGTCCTCATCGGCCAAATGAAAGCGATTTGCTACCACTGGACCACTCCCAAGTACTTGGGATTAAGTATCCGGATTATCCGGATAGCAGTATACAATGATATCCGGATACTAAATTAGACAGATATCCGGATAGCAGTATACAATGATATCCGGATACTAAATTAGACGGATATCCGGATAGCATGCCCTAGTTGCAACCCCGTCATGCTCCCTCATTTGATGTAATATGCAGCTATAATAATATGTAATGATGTCCCATTTAATGTTTGAACAGTACATTTCAGTTTAAAGATGACCATTTCAGAAACAAGATTTTAAACTTGCAAACATGAAACACGTGTCGACTGAAACAATAGTAACGATCGAGAACTGTCACACTGCCAATAAGTTTATGTGCATAATTCGATACATTTGCATGCGCGAATGTAACCGAGCAGCTGATATTATTTCAAGTTATTATTAATAACCTCTCATGAACGTTACTGTAACATGGTAAGACTCAACAATACATTTGATGTGGACATCACAATGTAAGCTACCCAGACAGCGCGCCCCGACGACACATTCCGAATGTATACTGTACCTGCGATTGCGAATAGATCACGGTTACAGTAGTCCGTGGCGCAGCAAGATATATTGGGGCTTTCGTCATCGCGGCACCAGATAGGCATATCCCCGGGAGGGAATATGTTTTCTCGGTCCCAACATCTACGTTCATAAATTGTTTGATTAGTACGACAAGTACGCATAAACCCTAAACGGTGATCAATGCCGGTCTACGGAAAAAGAAACTTGGTTATTAGAACAAAACGAAGAAAAAATAAAATTGTATAGCCATGCAGTCTCGCACCATACACCAAGGCAGTCGGCACCCGCAGCTCGGGCGCTGGGCGCTTGGCGTGTGGTTTGCCGCGTCGAGTGTCGCAGCGCGAAGCTAAAGTGCAGTAGTTAGCGGGGCACATCGAGGGCTACCTCCACGTCGTCCTACCTGGCGGCTTCGGTTGCAGGTCCAGGCGCAGGCCTTCATTGCACATGTCATGTGACTTACAACATTTTATCACCACCGATTCATTTTTAGTTTTCGTCGTAGAGCAACTGAAGGGATGCTCGATGGGTATCAGTGATTTGAGCTCGATACAGCTGCGCCGCAAGTGGAACCACCATACATTATGTTTAGTAGGTTAAAGCAAACAACGCACACTCGGAAAATAGAGTTGGTTAAAGAGTACGGCACATCATTCAAATCATACTAATTATTTCTGTCGGCACCTGCGGCCGCTCGTCCTCTTTGCTTAGTAGGTACATATTCAAATCACTAATTCAAAGCGATTGTTAGAGTATTGGCATCTCAACACAAAACTTATAGGAAATGGCAATGCAATTATATGATTCTAATAGTACATCAAACAAACTCAAAATCTGCATCATCAAAATAGATACATGACACGCCCGCAAGTGCGAAGAACAGCTTACCCATTACTGAGGCATGAAGCACTTTGAACAATTTTTCTCGTGTTATCACATCAGAATTGCAGAAATCGGTTTTACAGCAATACATTGTAGATTTTTTGCATTTTACTGGGTTTTCAGGAGGAAATGCAACGTTCAAGTTCATACAGCTTAAGACCACCGCACTACACAGGTCAATCATTTGATAGAAATAGGTTAGAATTATACCTGTGAGCCACAGCATAACAACAGGTTTGTGTTGATTTGAGTTTGCCAATTGTTTAATTATTATTAATTGTGAGCCAACATTATATTTTTGAAGTTTGAGGGAATGAAAATATGTACCTTTTTAGTTCAATGATAAAATTTAAATATCAATATGCCTTTGACTAAAATTTTGAATAAATTTGGAAGAATAACATGAATTATATTTAATTTTGAATAATTTTGAAAATAATAAGAGATAATTTCAATATCAAAATATACTCACTGGTATGTGAACTTCTGCACTTTATTTTCCAGGCTTGTAGAGGCAAAACAGTATCCATCTGTCTCACATGTTGAGTTAGGACATCTCTCACTGTTGCAGTAACATTTCAAACCTATGACCAAAGTTATCATTTATAACGACAATTCAGTAACCAAGCAACAAAATTTTCAACAAAAAGAGAAAGAATGAAATTAATTTAGTCACAGTACATGAAACATACAATGGTACATGGAAATATATATACCAGAAAAAATGGTATGATAAAATCAAAGTGTATGCCTCACACCTGCGCTAACAAGGGTCATGTCAGCTAAATGTCAGAGAGACTGTCAAGTAAGCAATATTTGTATAAATTCCAAAAGAAAAGAAAATTTTTAGCATAAAGTAACAAAAATAATAGACAAATCTGATTAAGTGAATTAATTATACAGAAGTAATTGAATGTTATTTGGTTAAAGCATATTAGATACTATGTATACAATATTGAATATTTGGACTTCCCAACCAACTACAGTAAAGTTCATAGCTATCTATATTATTACAATAATGTCAACAGCTACACCTGTTTCGTATTAAACCATGGTTATATGAATTTGGGTGAAAAAAAATCATCATTTTATATATCTTATTTGAATCCAAGGCACTGAGATTCCTGAACCTCCTCCTCACTCAAGGGATCTTTCTCACAGGAACAGTTGAATGAATTGCCTTGTTCTCTTTAATTTTATCTTAACACAATGCTCTAATCAAGCAATTCACTTTTCAAGGAAAATCTACACATTCTTGTAACAACTAACATTTTGTAAAATTTGTAACAATGCTAAAACCTTAAAATAGTACATCAATGCCTGAAGTATTTTGATTGCTTCACAGTACTATGGTATTCCATCAAAGTGCAACAAAAAAGCTCAACTAAGCCAGCACCAGAAATAAATAAACAGGACTGTATTTGTGTTTAGATAATATAAAATCGCTTTGCGAATGGACAAGTGATGAAAAGCACTCACCATCGACGGAGTCTAACCGCCGGTACACAGTAAAAATCAGAAAAAGAAACCATTTGCGCCATTGAAAACTATTCATTATCACATTCCTTGATACAAACATATCAATCTACAGCTCCGGAGCAGCAAAACACTTATTATTGACACTCGTACAGTACGGCCATTGAAGTGTTTCAGAAACATATGTCATTTTTATTATAAAATTGCTTTTATAGGAAAGATATTGTTCTTTAGACTAATTCGAATAAAATCTGATACAAAATGTTGCACATATACGAAATCTTACACTAACTCAGTATTGGAAACTACAAAAACCTCATCAGTGGTACGGGTCTACGGGAAGGTACAATAAGTAAATAGCTTCGCGTGAGTGAACTATGCACTATGCCACAGACTCGAACAAACGCTACAGATAAGAAATATAACTTGTTTAACGGAATTATTGATTTGTAGGTACTGATATTCTCGATCAAAGAAAAAAGTGACGCGATGGTTAAAGAACCGACCAGACTATGGTTTTCCTTAGTAAATAAAATTTTCAGGTGTAGAAAAATGATTTCAAAGATTTATAATTTCTTTAATATTTTCACTAAACCCTCTCACAATGACTACAAAATAGATATCAGCTATGCAGTAATTGCAGCTCGAAATTTTTGGAGCTTTCATCAGCTTCCTGCCCTTATCCCATGTTACTTGGGGTCGGCGTAATACGTTTTTATCTTCCATTTTGTCCTGTCAGCTATGCTATCACTAACTCCCTTTTCTTTCATATCACTCCTAACACAATCTATCCATCCACATTTATACTCATAACTCTTTTAGGTACATGTATTTCATCCCTCCTCTTCTCATGACTACACCAAGATAAGCGGTTTCTTTTCGACTTTTCCGTCACTGGCGCCAGTTTTAAACTACCTAAAGTACAGTCGCCAGCATATCAAGCTATCCGAAACTGTCAAATTTTCCGAATCAACCTTGAGCCTAATTAATGCTATTGCGATACAGTTGAAAATCTTGACAGATCTTGTAGGACTTTGTTATAGCTTGATGTGCTGGCGTCTGTACTCATTCCTCACTTTATCCATTCTTGTTACTCCACACATCCATCTCAACATTCTCACCTCCACTACATACAATCTTTTCTCATCCGTCTTTTTCGTAGCCCAACATTCTGATTAATACAGTACGACAGGTCTTATCACGGACTTATAGATTTTCCCCTTTAACTTGAGGTGCATCCGCAAGTTGTTCCAGTGAACTGTCGCCATTTCATCTACTCTGAGCTGATCCGGTGCGTTACGTGTCGGTCTATATCACCGTCCCCCTGGGCAAGCGTATAGGCGTCCCGATGAGAGCTATAGGCATTGGACTGGAGACACCACCGAAATCGCGGAACAGGTATTCTGTTTTTATTCCGCTCAATTTCAGGCCAACACTCTCGTATCTTTGCCAAAAGGTCTCCAATCTGCTCTGGACCTCTAGGCATCTTTCGGCACCTATCACAATGTCATCAGCAAACAGCATGCACCAGGGAGCCCCTTTCTGAACGTCCGACGTCAGAGCGTCCACTACCACGCTGAAGCTGTCACTGGTACCTACTACAGACCGGACTTGGATACTGTATCGACTATACATCACTCGGATCAACTGCAACAGACACACCTTTCTTCTTGAGGGCCCACCACAAAACTTCATGAGGCACCCGATCGTATGCCTTTTCGAGGCCAACGAATGCTATGTGCAAGTTTCTATGCACAGTCCTGTATTTCTCGCACAGCTGACGGATATGGAAAATGGCATCCATACTGAACTGGTTCTGTGAGATTTCACTGTCTTCTCTCAGCCGCCTTTCAATAACTTTTTCCCAAGCTTCCATACTATGTGACATTAGCTTTATTCCTCTATAGTTGTTGCACTCCAGCACATCGCCATTGTTTTTAAAGATGAGCACCAACGAACTGTTGCACCATTCATCAGGTATGGCTTCTTCCAGCAACAACTTATTGAAGAATAAAGCTTACCACATTCATCCGTCTACCCTAACGACTTCCACAGTTCAATTTGGTATTCCGTCTGCATTCTTCATTCTATTCGCTGTTACTCTCACTTCATCCACTCTGACCGTTCTCAATAACCCTTCTTCACTGGTTTACTCTTTAAAACACCACTCCAGATATTTTCCTCATTCATCAGTCTTTCGAAATAGTCCTTCCATCTATCCTTAATCTTTTCATCCTACGATAAAAGCATTCCAGCTTCATCCCTTACTTTCTTCTTTTTTCCTTCACAAATTCAAAAAATTCATTAATGTATTCTATTGAATATAGAGATTTTCATTTTGCTGTAGGTTATTGTGGCTCATCATGATAACAGTACCTACAAGAACTATGAGGCCCAGGAAGAAAAAAGGTTGAGTATGGCTGATCTAAGGCCTTCGACACAGGTTGTTTCAACCTTTGTACAAAAAATTACATCAGTGGGAAATAATGTAGTCAACTGACCGATTACTTATCTTACTTGCATGACTCAATGTGTTAAAGTAGGTCACTAAACGACGATCTGGGGCGGCTGACCTGACGGCTAGCACCATCACTGTTCTGCGGAAGCCGCAGAGGGTTATGGCCGTCAGAGTCATCAGGGGTTTTCGCACGATCTCCTACGAGGCGGCTTACGCACTGGCCAGATCTCCGTCCTGGGACCTTAAAGTCCTCGCGTCACTGCACCGGTTGCGTGAGGACGCGCGGGCGCGCAGCGAGCGACTGATGCAACGACACTTTGAGCTGCGTGGGTCGCAGCTGCGCGAGGTCCTGGTGGCGGATGCCTCATCACCATTAAGGCCATCCGGCCGGTGCACCTCTGGCTCGGGAGAAGGCACGGCTCTCTGTCGTTTCGTGCGACGTAGGTCCTCTCGGGAAATAGCTGTTTCGGGAGGTTCTTGTGTCGCATAGGCAGGGAGCCGGACGCTCGGTGTCACCACTGCGACGACTGTCGGGAGGACACGGCGCGGCATACGCTGGCAGAGTGCGCCGTGCCCTCATCTCTGTGGTAGGCAGAGACCTCTCGCTGCCGGCCGTAGTCCGTTCTGTGGTCGGCGGCGAGGAGTCCTGGGACGCGGTGGTCTCCCTCTGCGAGACAGTTATAGCGCAGAAGGAGGCTGCGGAAAGGGAGAGGGAAATTTCAACCCTCCTTCCGGCCCGCAGCAGGCGCATCGCTGCATCTGCCCTCTTCCGACCCCCTAACTGGGTCCAGGGGCGGCGAACTTGGGGATGTCTGTCGCCCCGCATTCACTCAATTAGACCCGAGGTGGCGGCGCGTGGTGTTCCCGTACGCCCCTCTTTGACGTGGCGGGGGGAGTCAAACACTCACTCCCCCGCTGACGCGAGGTGGCCCGCAGAGTCGGGTTATTACGTAAGTCGCGTCCGTTCCCCCGATCCCAAGCGTAGGTGGAAGATGGAACACCGGGGTGGCCCGCCCAGGGCGGAGGACATCCATGAGGATTTCCCCCCGAGATCAAAAAAAAAGGTCACTAAACGACTGCCTAATACCTACTGATCTTTCAGTAACTTAGTATGCCACAAGGTAGCATTCTCTGGACAACTTTTTTTCTCGTGTATTGTTATAGGGTTTTCAGATAATTTATAAGAACTATTTCCTTAACTCTATGAAGATAATCTGCATAAAATCGACGTATGGGTTTTCGAATTATTGCTGTTTCTTTCTAAATAGGTATCCCTGTGGAAGCCTGTTTGATATGTTCAGTAAAAATTTGTTGGGAGAAAAAGATATGATTCTAATTCTTTTAGACTGTCATTGTGACGAATTTCTTCGTAACAGTGAAAGTAGTCAAGCTAGTTTAGATTAAAATTAGGAGATGTGCAAAATAAAAAAAATCAAATGTGTAGGTATATTTTATTTCATTTTTCCACTAAATCGTTCTACATTTTTACTACTAACATTTTGCATAACAAAAAACAAACAAATGGAAAGCTTAAGACGGGCAGCCGGGAGTTTAATAGTCGATTTGATATAGATCTACATTATGCGTTATTGTATAACTGCCTCGAGAACATTAATAAAAATAACATTGTAATCTTCTAATGCAGTAAGCAATACAATTGTAGCTTGAAGCGACCACCAATGAGTCCTTGAAACTGCACATATAAATTTTAACTGTACTTAATGCTTCTTATCGAATGCTAGGTACTAATATAATAAATGAGAATATCTGGTTATTAATCAATCACTACTTTCATTCGGGCTAAGCCGGTGGCTGGTGGCAAAAGCTAAAAAGGCAAGAGCCAAATGTAATGTAATATCAATCGATACGTACAATATATGCCGCCGGTTACTTATAACCGACACGGAGTTTGGAATCTGGGGGTCTGGGGCTGTGAATGGTGTGCAATCTTCAAGCAAGACGACGAAAATTTATTGTTTTTGATCTATTGACTAATATAACACTAAATCAAAGATAGCAAACCTTTTTTGTTAATTATGGCATTTTTATATAAAAAATAATAATAATGTGCCAAGGACGTGCCAGGAATAAAATAAATAAAGAAGAAGAAAAGAATCTAATGGAGAAAAATAAGACTATAGAGGTGTTCACCTCTATGCTATTAACTTAACCTTTATTTTCAACCAGAAATTGGCAAAACAATCGAAATGTAAAAAAAAAATGAAATGTTATCAGCTATTTTTTTTTCAAACAAAAGTATTCGTTACTGTGATTTTGTTTCGACGTACCCGCAATATTTTGCTGCGTACTACCACTGGCACGTGTGCCATAGGTTCGCCATTCCTACACAAGTTAATACAAGGTTTTCATATTATAATCAGAATTAATTTTTAAATATAGGTTAAATAAAAATATATATTAAAACTGTTAATAGCTTGGGGCTGCGTTAAAGCTAGCGAAATTGGGGTGTACGATTCAATTCTGGCTACCCCTTCGGGGTGAGATACCTGACGTCATGTTGTCATAATATAATGTAAATGCATATAATAAGTAGGTCGGTATACGTTACCTATACATATAATCGGTAAGAATAATCTTAAAATAAATGCAAAGCGAATTCATATTCCTATTAAATAGTATGTAATTATTAATCATTTTAACTTTACAATTCACATTATTCTATTAAAAGTAAACCCTACACAAAATTTCATAGATAGATCTACATTTAGATTTTTAAAAAGTGTATATTTATAAATATAGTTATTTTATAAAAATGCTTGTAACGAGAGTGACAAAGAACTTATGATTGAATTGATATTTTGCCCTAATTATTTTATTGACATATAAAAAATACGCGAAATGCAAATCAAAGCAGTGTTTTACGTCGTGTTTGGACGTCCGAATACAACGAGTACACTGTCTCACAGGAATGCTGACAGGGTTTTGGGTACATTTACTTATTATTTTTAGGTCAACACTGAATTTAACGAACCCAACGAAATAGCGAGGTATTGTGGGTTGATGTATAAGATTTATTGTTTAACAAAGTCAATTTATTAATTTTATTTTCAGTTTATTGTGGAGTAAACACTATATATAAGAACTCACTCCCGTTACATACATCGGCAATAGAATAAATTCTACAACAAGAATTATCATTAAATTGCGCACACTTGGCGATTTCCAATACATGATAAGTTAAACATTTAAAATAGTATTAAAATTACGTATAGTATATTAAATTAGTTGTGTCAACTCTACCAGATATTATGCTAATACATCGATAAAAGTTCAAATCTGTTGTATAGTCTGATTATAATGTCAAAAAAGTAATGAAATGAATGTTGATCCATAGACAAGCAATCGATGCTCACATAAACATCGGTATTTATCTAGATGTCACCGGAAACTTACAAACACAGTTAGATTGTAAAATATCGCGTGAAATTGTAAACTATTTTTTTTTTCAGCAAGATACGAATATATTGGAAACCATTACCTAAATTTGGATGAGATTTATTGTATTCAAAATGATTTTTCCATAATTATCGAGAAATTACAATCTAATAAAGATTTATTACAATCTTACAGAGTCTACAATTTTCAGGTGACATAGAAATTTTATAAATATCATCTCCATTCCCATAACAATGGATTTAATTCCAATTTTATTTAATATTTCATTCAAGTCTGTCGCTTTTCAGTTTGCCAATTTATTTGTTGTTTCCTGGTTACTTACTAGAATATCAGTCTTAGTAAGCTCATATTATGTATCCCTCAGTTTCCCTGAACACTTACAGAGTATAGCTTAAACATGACCCTTTTTACACTGAGATTGTTGTGGGTTTTAAATTGAAGAGCTGCGTGTGTGGAACTGGCAGTAGTCGAAATGTGTTTGCCTTTTAGGCCGGGTTATGACAATTTTTCTTGTGTTATGGTCATGTTTGCATTTCTCTAATAAATTATCAGGCTTATTCATAATAATCTAACCATATTACTATGTAGTAGTTTAAATACCGATAAGCAGATTCTAAATTCATATTCTCTATAGAAAATTTGAATAAATAATCTACTAAACAGTATTTAAATTATATAGCTTGGCCTGAACTGTCAGTCTCAAGGTAAATTTTTTTATGAATAAGATTGTATTTGTTTAGGCACTCACTTTGCAATTCTAAACTCTACGGGCTTACTCTTTCCTATGTAATACAAGTGTATATTTTTAATTTTTGCATTAAAATTTTACGCATGCTATAAAATCGCATGACTCCCTAATGTAACATTGATAAACTTTCAGTAGTTACGTATTATTTCGTGTTTTCAACTTTACAAGCACCGTCATATCACACCATTTTTCTTTCTATTTACCAGGGAGTTTAGCAGCTGCCTTGAAATGGCTCCCTAATAAGAATACAGTTCGAATTTATTTCTCAACCAAAATTAACATTCGAGGAAATAAGCAGTGTCTTCGAAACTGCTATGAAAGTACAGTATAGCTGCATCAGATCATTCATCATTCGAGCAGTTTAATTGTCGTTCTTAATCATACCCACTAGTTATGGCAGACCATTATCCTAGGATTTTTGACAAAACGATTTGTCCAATAATCCTGCGACATATTATTATTATTAAGTTTATACATAAGAATTAATAAATTTCGAAAAAGACCAGAGAATGATGATGATGATAAATGAATTTGATTTTTTAAATTTATACATTTAAATTTCAACATTTAATTATAATATATAAAGTTTTTTGGTTAGGTTAGTGGTTATTTTACTAATTGATCTATTTGCTGGTGATGAAGGATATATGAACCATCAGTGAAGACAGCTCTAGTTCCTCAGAGAACGCATTGGTGAGCGGGATGCTCCGGTAGCCGGTGCGCAGGCACGTGAGCGGAAACACGGCCTGCCCGATGAAGTTCCTGTCACCGAACATGTCTTCGTCCTGAACGAGGAAACGGATGAGAGCCAGGTCGGGGCTCGCCACCTCGAACTCGCAGATGTCATTCCACACCGGGTTTAATCCATTGTCAGCTGAAAAAGTAATTTAATTTTGTAGTATCTGCAATCGGTACTTACATTTGAATGGAGACAATAGTAAATGTACCCACCAACAGTCTTCGTGACGAGCTTAGCGCCAGAGTCGTAGTCAGCTCCAATAATCTCGACTTCCACCGAGGGGCTGGTGGTTCCGCGCCCCATCTTGATGAGGTGCCGTGCTCCAATCACACGCAGCATCACTATCATCGGCTTCACTTTCTTTTCGATGCTTTTCTTTACGTACGGGTTGTATGCCTCGTCGAACATAAAGTCTGGCTTCAACACGTAACCACAGCCGCCATTTTCCTTAAACTTTCCCATGTTGATCTGCATCGGCTTATCCGGAGTCTGGTAGTTCAGAGCTACCATCTGAGAGCCAGCGTTCCAAAAAGGAATCGGGTTGTAGTTGGACGAGTCGATCCTCTGCCCTTTAGGATAAATGCGACTCAGTTGCTTAGTGTGATACTTCATGAAGAATGGGGTCTCCTGTTGGCACATCAGCCTCTCGGCTTTAGTTTCGGGAAAGGAAGACATTTCGTTGTAGATGAAGCCTTTGTTGCGGATTCGTTCTTGGTTGAAGGTAACGGAGCGGCAGTAGACTATTAGGTCTGACATTTCTTTGGCGATTCTCCAGGTACGTTCCATCTTTCTGTGTTGTAGGGATCGTGCGCTGGCGCTATAGGCGGCTTCTTTGATGGCGGAGAGCCACTCGAGCGCGATCTCGCGCGTGGGCGCAGCCATGTCGAAGGGCTGGCACATGGTGGGGCTCTGGATGCGCACGAGCCAGCGCGCCGCGCCGCCCTCCTCGCCCACCACCAGCTCCACCACGGCGCCCAGCACGTCGATGCAGCCTTTCTGCAGTGAGCCTAAAGCTGCGGACTCGTTCTCGAGACCCTATGACAATATAAAAAAATTACAATAATCATTCAAAAAAAGCATACCAAAAGAAAAAAGTGTAATTACAAAGGGGCTAGAACCTTTGTGGCATAGCTACCCCGGCATTATTTTTTCAAAATCGCGGCGCAGTATGAAACGGGTATACAGGGCGTCCCACGACTTTGCGTGATATTTGGAGGTAAAGTCGCCACGTGCGAACAATGACTATCATTAAAAATTTACTCATTTCGTGCTTATATGTCACCGGAAAATTGCAGACTCCGTAAAATTGTAATAAATCTTGATTCGATTATAATTTCTCGATATATTAGGAAAAATTGTTTTGTATACTACAAATCCCACCTAAATTCAATATTTTCCAATATATCCGTTTTTTTTTTTTAGAAAAAATACTTTATAATTTCACGCGATATTTTACAATCTTACGGCGCTTGCCATTTTCCGGTGACATATGCATTACATTTTATTCAAATAATAGTTATTTAGTAGTAGACAACCAGACGCACAGCACGACACAAAATGGGCAGTTAAGGAGAGCTTTGTTAGTTAACATAGTGGGTAAAAAAGAAGAAATAAATATTAAAAAAAATACAAGCGCTACTAACAGAGACGTCAGATATATGCGGAACCTCGATTTCCTGAACATAGTTGGCTGGAAACCAGTGGTGTTTCTTGCCGCCGTAGTCGCCGCGCCACCATCCCTGGTCCGGCTTGTCCACGTTGGTGATGATGGCTTGCTTGCAGAACGACAGCTCGTCATCTTGCCGCGCGCGGTAGTCATACAGTGCCTTCACAGTCACCTGCCGGGAGTCCTCTTCGTCAATTACCAAAGGCTCGCGAGAATGATCCCTGGACTAAGGCTAATTAACATGCTACCAACCAATAAAGATGTTTTACGAATAGCAAACGGAACTACAAATGTCTGACTAATAACAACTTCTATTACTTACTGTTAATAATAATTATGGTGTACTTTTAAACTTGTACCAAAAATCAATTATAGATAATAATGCGCTAAAATGATAGTAATGTAAGTATACTACACATCGTAACATAAAAACGAACACGCACAGTAAGGTTAATCTGGTCACAGATCCACAATCCTTCCCACCTCCCGAGTCTATGTAAGAAAAAATTAAAGCATATAGTTAACACCAACATAAAACAAACAATGCAACATTTATTTCAGTTTGTTGGCATGCAGAGTATTTTAAAGATTAACACAAACATGCAAGGAGAAGTTCAAGAATATAATGATATAAAATCTTAACTAGCTTAGCAACCTGTGCTTAAGCAGTTCATTAAATACTTAATTCGAGTTTGAGTAGCAGAAACCCAAACGTTGACTAGCAGGGAATGCTTCGGGGCATAGACATTCTCTTCCAATCAAGTTATAGGTTCTTACTTCAAATTATGTATCTTTGAAAGATTTCAATTTTAAAAAATCTGCTAAGCAGTACTTAAACTAAACAAATGGTTAAATCTTTTTATGAATAAGCCTGCAAGTTTATATAGAATCTTGTATATCTATTAAAACGGTATCACGCAGAACTAAATGTAATACTTGTGAAGCTGTCTTGTCTAGTTATGGTTTAAGTTCAGTGTAAAGATGTGTTTCTACAACTCTTTGCACCGTTCTCTTTGCCTCTTAAGGTAGTGTGCACTGTGCAGTTCTCAGCACATTACCACATTGTCGTTTATATTATTTGTTAAACTTCCTAAAATATTAACATTTATTTTTACTAGTTTGTGAAAGTTCGTGCAAGCGGAAGGTTAGAACATTGAAACAGAAATAACATATCAGCCGTTTTAAAACGGTGCTAGTTATAGATCTTTACGTTTTTTCACATGCATCATCATATCAACATGCTGACTGTCAGCCGCTACTCCTTTGGGTAATATTAAAGGGTCATAATGTCACTCATTTAAAAAAAGTTGTCCTTATTTCACTGTTGACATCATAGAAATAAAATAAAAATAAAAAACAGGAGAAGTGGCAAGGGGGCGTGTCGGTATCCGCGCGACATAGTCTAGTTGACCATGTCATAGGTAAATGGCCGTCTCCGCGAACTAGTGCGCTTTCGACCGCGATCGAGACAAATTATAAGAATGCCGTGTTGTTTAGTGGTTTCTCGTAAAAACCGAAGCCTAAACCAAAACTTTGTACATCATGGAATCACTTACCATATATAAATATAAGTATTTTACTATATTTGTCTTTAGAATCATGAAAAAAACAAATCGTAAAATTACTATGTTATGTTTTTTCAAAAATCCCTTCGACTGTACTATTTTGCAATAAATACATTGCTCCTTAACCACTACCTAAGTTTGCCGCTGACTGGACAAGCAATGTAAAAATCACAAAACGATACTCTATTAAGCAGATGCATCGCGTAGAACGGCCGCTGCTTCTTGCGACGAGTTAGTGATGTGCTTGGGCAGATCCACTAACGCAGGCTATCGACAACAATGTCGATTGACGAATGAAATACATATTTGCTATTATAGTTTATTTTTCAATTTGTCAACCATTTTAACCCGGTTGGAAGATCGATGTGAAATAGTGTTTTTTACTACTTTCGTTTAATAATCGGTGGAGAAAAACCACCACCAACCACCTCCGCTCCACCGGAAAAAAAAGTAAGGAAGTCGCACGAGGATAAGGCATAATTGCCTTACTTTTTTTGGTTTTGTAATTTACTTCCGTTAAAGCTTCGAATGCGTGATAGTAATCGGCATGGTTCAGATAATATATTAGTGACTTATGCTTAAAATAAGTTTTCATGTATTTAACAATTTATTTACTAACTAGGGTTTTTTTAGAACAAAAACCTATTACCTGCGGGGTGATTGCGTAATATACTTACGGCAGGAATGGCTTTCATTATGACAGTGCAACAACATTCATTGCGTTATTTACTTTGTTGAGCAGACCAATTTTTCAAACAAATGATCAATGGATTAGCCACATGTTTCAAAATCATTCAGATCTTGATTGATAATGTGTTACACAATTTTAGGGTGCTGCTTAATATAATGTGAGGTTAGTGAGTAAACACCATAGCAGCTTTCAACAATGCCTACTGTTTCAATACGCCATAACAGCCTAACCGACGTAACCGGATTTTTATTGTTTTAATTGCTAAATATTGATTATTTTTATATTTTCTGGACAAAGCATTTTGTTTACAGGACCCCTAAAATTTTTTTGTACAATAATTAATAGAAGATTCGATAACTTGCCGATTTAGTCAATCACTAGCGTATATGTAAAATAAATTGCTTTCGCACAGCACAACGAAAGCGTCCGTTGCTTTTGTGTGAGTAATTTGTACGGTGCATGGTAAATACACGCTATGTTTGATGGGATAAGGTTTATAATTGATTGTGTTGTACGTTCTGTTTTAAGAAAAGCGGGCGTGTACACAACTGCGTATCTATTGCTTTTACTGAACTGCATGTTGCCGTATGGCGGGGGTAAAGTAGAGACATAGGTTTCCGATACATTTTCGTCTACCGGGCATAGATCCTTGTTTATTATATCTATGGTTGACATCAACAAGTTACCTGTATAACATACAACCAGTAAGTTCATTTTATAATTAAAAAAAAAACAATGTCATCCTATCATATTATTATTATCCCAATTGAAAAAAAAAACACTGAAATATACAGCAGTATGTATTGCTGTACTCCAAATAAAGGACAAGAGTCACAGTCCATAAAAATCCCAGCCTTACAGTCTTTATGTATATTTATGTGCATAACGTGTATGCATATAAAAAATGCTTTAAATTCTTTCAAGGGCAGTTATATGTTAAATGAATATACAACAATATTGAGAAATACTTGACTATCTTGACTTGTGATTGTTGTGATCAAACTTAAATGAAAGTATTAAATATTTTAAGGGAAACTTATTACATTACATTATGATTTTCATTGTTCCATGCGTATGCTAGCCTGTAAGTTTGGGTTTCGGAAATATACTAGATTTTTACACATTTATATATTTTTTTGTTATTTTTGTTACTGTATGACGTGGGAATATTTTGAGCGTTGTTCTTTCTGGCTAGGAAAAAGTTGTGAGTTAAATCCGAACCTTAGTTCAAAACAGTAGTTCTGCAATGATCGATTAATTATTACCTTAGAAGTGAAGGCAGTTGGGTCCATGTAGCCAGGAGTCCCGTACACAGAATTGTCGTCCGGCTCCTGAATACATCGCATGAATTAGTTTGAAATACCTATAAGTGTCAATCAAGACCGAACAAATAAATAAAAAGTCGAAGTAAAGTTTCAATCTAGGAGGATTGAAACTTTACTTCGACTTCAAAATTTCAGCAAATTTTCATTCATTGTCACATTTTCAACTATCAACTTTAGAGCTATATAGCCTTAGTTCATGTTTAATTGAGCGTTTGTTATAAATCCCAGAACATTAGGATGCACATTGAGTTTGTTTTTATAAACTAATTATAACGTATTTATAGATAATTATTTGACATTTTTAATGTTATTTATATAATACCATTCAAAGCACGATTGACCCACTGTTGAGTATAGCTGTTACACTGTACATAATGACTGGCCATTATAAATATTGACTAAATGCAATGTGATAAATTAATCACTTTCTCTGGATATTATTCATAATAGCTGCTCAAAGATTGCCAGAGTAAAAATATAGTCTCTTTTAATGACTTGCCTAGCCAAATAGCGAAAAATAGGGCACATGGAGCTTTAGGGCACCCTGACACGGATAGGTTAGGTTCTTTTAATCCCTGCAGACAGAAATAGGAGCCCCGCTGCGGGGCTCCGTCGTCGAGGAAAGGTAATGGTAGAATATTGAAATAAAACTTTAGCTTCAAATTAAGTATCGTTTGGCAGGAGGAGGGGAGTGGGGGCACCACTCCCATGAAAAGGTAACACACCGTTTCTGAGAAAATTAAATTATTGTAGGGCGGGCGGGGTCTGACTTCGCTCGCTTCTAACCTTACCTGTCTGAAACGGGGTGCCCCAAGTCCCGAGCTCGCTTCGGTCGCTCGTGCATCCTAAGTTCTCTTAGTAACAGTAGTAACTTTGGTAACTTTACATAAGTCTTACAAGATATTATATAACATACCTTGATCATTTAATTTATTTTGTGTTAATTATCACTTTTTCCAAATTGAGTAGATATTATATATAATGGCTGGATGCTTGGATAGTATATAATTATAATATCCGGATTTATTACTTTCGCTGTAAAATAGCCATCTCTTTTCTTGTGCCAATGCGCTCATGCGATCTCATCCAGGTTCTACCCGCGTTGGGAACATTATCGTCTGCCCATCTCGCTTCCTCATTCCGTCCTTAGACGTCACTGTCTGTCTTTACCTGTCATCACAGCGCCTTGCTAGCAGGTGTCTTATCCAACTCCATTCAAGTTCCATAACTTCTAGACGGTAGGCCCAAAAAGAGATGGCGAGACGAGCCGTACGTTTTCTCAAAGGATTGGTCTCAGATTGCCCGAGATAGACAAAAATTAAAAGAATGAAGGGACGTCTTTGCCCTGCAGAGGGTCACTACGAACTTACAGCAGTAGTCATTCTTAGGCCACATTCGATATAACAGTCACGATATATAACAGTCTGATGAGTCGTACAGACGTTACTTACAGCAATGATACGCCTCACGATATCCTCGCTGATGGGGAACCACAGCTTAACTTTCTTGTACAAGGGGTTCTTCTCGTAATAGCTGACGAGCTCTACCAGGCTTTCGAAGCGGACCGTGCCGATCGTATAAAGTCGGCCTTCGAGCTTGATCCTGCAATGTTTGATCTCCCTCTCCGTTCTGTAATCATATGTGATGGAATATTATATACTGACCGTAGCCGAATGATTAGAAAACGATTAGATTTGCTTTAAGAATCTATATTGATGAAATGAAAAACATCATAAATTGCCGTAAAATAATGAAATCAATCATAAGGGCTAAAACATTCCTATTAAATAACTCCATACCAGCATGTCACTATGTCTAGAGTTCTGTGAGATGAGTGTGTGATCCTTAATTGTGTACCTAGCTTTAACTAATGTCATTGGCGTAACGTAAAGTAAATATATCAACGATACGTTATTCATAATAATAGTTGATTTCACTTTAAGTAATAAAAGATCACACGTGCATTCATCTTTAGGATCACCAGTCCCAGCACGTGAAATACAAAAAGTATTTTTATTACTTAACAAGAAAGTCAGCGTATTCAGCATTGAAACCTTAGAAATGACGTGGTTGTGTACGTCACGTTAAGGGTCACAAGTCCCAGCACGTGAAATACAAAAAATGTTTTAATTACTCAACAAGAAAGTCAGCGTATTCAGCAATGAAACCTTAGAAATGACGTGGGTAGGTACGTCACGTTAAGGGTCACAAGTCCCAGCTTGAAATACAAAAAAAAATAATTACTCAACAAGAAAGTCAGCGTATTCAGTATTGTATTGATACCATAGAAATGACATAACGTAAGTCCCCAGTCGTACCTTAAAAGGTCACACGCTATTGTTAGACAAAACTCTATAAAGCCCAACTTTTTCTTAAGAAAAATATTGAAAACGGAAAAATTATGGCTTTGTGGGACTTTGTCTCTTTTGTGAAACTCTTTGTAGAAGCTCGATGTACCTTTGCCATAATAAAGGCCGAAGAACGCCCGAAAACGACACTGCGTAATAAACGTTCTCCTTTCCAACGCTACATTTCAAAAATATAATTCTTCACAATTCATTGGAATTAAATGTGAAGGATTATATTATAGAACCAATTATTAAAGAACAAAATTACTCAGAAACATTTTCCAATAAATTAACGGCACGTGCACGTACTAATTAAATTACTGGAGATTCAATAAATAAAAACTTGGAAACAAATTCATACAGTTATCGGAAAAGCAATCAATCATTATGAGTAATCACCAATCAATCTATACATATATCTCACCGGGAAATTGCAGACTCAGTAAGATTGTAATGGATCTTTATTAGATTAAAACTTCTCGATATATTATACAATAAATCTCATCCTAATTCAGTAGTTTCCAATATATCCCTGTATTAATAATAAAAAATAGTTTACAATTTCACGTGATATTTTACAATCTTACGGCGTTTGCAATTTTCCGGTGACTTATACATAAAATTCTTCCGTTACTGAGTGACTGACAGACAACGCACAGCCGAAACTACTGGTCGTAGAAAGCTGAGATTTGGCATCTAGGTGTCTTGGGCAGTGTAGGATTTCCCGAAATTCCTATGAGAACGAGAAAAAACGGGATATGCGCATACGAAGTCGCGGGCAAAACCTAGTCGTTCGTATAAATGTGAAGTTAGGGGTGCGGATCATTTAGTATAATAACTTTCCTATATTAAAAGCAAAATTGCAAAAGCCATTATGATGAGTGACATAATGTTTATTTCATCAATCAATCCAACATAATAATCATCAATACCTATATATAAAATTCTTTCGTTACTGAGTGAATGACTGAAAAATAACGCACAGCCGAAACTGCTGGTCGTAGAAAGCTGAAATTGGTATGTAGCTTCCCTACACTCTGTAGGAGAGCAGATTTCTCGAAATTCCTACGGGAACGGGAAAATACGGGATATGCGCGTACGAAGTCGCGGGCAAAAGCTTATAACATTATTTTTTTATTAGTTATAACATCTAGGCGCACGGCAGTGCGCCAGGCCAAGTTCCGGCTTAACGCACGCGGTGTGTTTATTATACGAAAAATTTCGTGCTGTTTTTACCCCCCTTATAACTTTGCTTATAATAATCACAACTTGATGTGCGTTGGACCATTTATTAATATCCTATACTAGTTGAAGATTACTGGAAAGTTTCAAAACAAGTTATAAAACCGTTGAGGAGATACAACCAAAAAGTGAAGATTTTTCTACGGACTCACTGACTGACTCATCAAAATTATGGGGCACTTTCAGTTATGCTAGAAACTTCAAATTTGGTGTGAATATAATTCTTAGGCTACAATTGAAGGAAAAAATCGGGAAAAGGCATTTTTTTTAAGTTAAAAGGTTGAAATCAGGGTTGGTCTTCATGAGCTAATAATTTTATTTTATTTATCTCCCACGACAGTAAAAACTTCAAATTTGGTGCGCAAGCAAGAGGACATTTTGAAGATATAAATCAGGGGTACATTATTCGTGATTTAAAAGGAATTCAAATTAACTATCTTTATACTCAACTAGATATTTTGTAAAATCGAACTCTTCTTGATTTTATCAAAGGTAGGAAAAAAGACATGATATCCCCCAAAAAACAACAATGTGATAAAAGCCAAAAAAATCGGTCTTTAAAAGTAGCAAGCATTGGTTGCTTGCTACTTTTAAAGACCGATTTTTTGCATTGCATTTCAGAACTGAAATAGTCCATGACTCTAACATATATTATGTCTTTTGAGATTACCAGTGAACTTTCTGGTGCTAAGCGTCTCTTAGCTAAACCGCGGACGGACAAACAGACAGACGGACGTGGCGAAACTATAAGAGTTCCTTGTTGACTACGGAACCCTAAAAATGGAAATAATATCAAAGAAATTAATTCATTACTTGGTTACTTGTTAGGAATTGCTAGGAATATTAAAAATATTTATACCATGCATGACACACTCGAAATTATGGAATCAATTGAAACCACGTCAAATATGAGTACGTTGCTTGCAAGACCACCTTAGGGTGGTAAACATTTTAAGTCCGCTACGGTAGGTTTGAAGAGTCCGATCATCAGGCTATAATTAATGATGATGGAACGATGCAACATTACAGTAAATATCGGTGACCTTAGATCAGAACAACATGCAATGAGAAAAGTCTGTTGCCATGTCGAGAATCATCATTCATCACATTCAGGTTTATGGAATCGGAATACTGATCGCAGAACTACCTAGTACAACATAAAATAATAAAAATCATTGGTAAATCGAGTTTATGGCTAAAAGACATTATTTATAAGATTGAAAAGCTAAATTATAAATTAAAATCACCCGCCAGATATGATTGCCGCAAACAATAGAATCAGATTTCGCAGAAAAAACAAACTAACGATTCGCATTGAATCTCCTAGCTACATAATATTAAATATTCGTAGCCTTGCGTATTCCATATCACAAAGCGCGTAAGGAGCAAGATTTTACAAAGTCTTGCGAACCCGCTCGGTAGCAACAGATGCACGTATGCAGTAACGTCTGCGAGGGTCAACACAATCAAATAAATAAAATGATAGATGCACTAGATAACAGCAATTTAAACGCATTTTTCAATTCAATGATATCAATTTTCTTATTTGTTACAGTGACTACTTGATGCCGCCGAGGGGCCGGGGCCGCAAAAATATTTGATTGCAGCGATTGTTCTACGGTACGTACAGTGTGACTCGCAACGGCTTTGTACTTCTTAAAGCTTATGAATAGTGTACAACGTCCTAAAGAGCTGCTACGTTCTAGAAACCATGAAAGGATTATTATAAGTTGGAACGTCACTACAGAAACACATAATGTTTGATTTTGTCCGCATTACGTAACATACAATCGTATTAATCCATTTCGCTAATCATGCTGATAATGCTTATGAAAACAAGATTCACAAAAAGTACACGGTTCGGTACCTACATGAATTTTGTGAGGGAAGTGTTTTTTTTGTTTTACGTCAGCCTGTTATATTTGGTTTACCCTTTCGATTTTCAAATTTCTAGCCAAGACAGCCTCGCAGTCGTGTCGATATGCCCAGATCGCCACACTACCTTCCTCCACCTTAATGCTAGTTTACTCAAATATGCAAGTCACATACAAAAAAAAAATTATGTCTCTTTAAAACAAGTATCATTCTTCTCATTTAATTGCTAAGAAAAAATACTACAAAGTATAAAACATCTTTAAATTTCGGAAGTCGGTTCTTTTTGTTGTTTTTTCGTTTTTTGACACCGACATCCGAGATATAAAGTTATTTTATACTTTGTAGTGTTTTTTATTTTAAGTCGGTTGTATTTTTTTGTAAAAAAGTTTTTTATTTTCCACTTTTTAGTGGTGATACCCCACAACTAAGTGACATTATTCTCGTAATGAGTGATTGTACTATTTGCCGTTAAGGAGTTACTTTGTGTGCCTTTTCAGTCCAAGTCCAGACCAGCTCATAGTTAAATATCTACTTGCTTTGGTACTAGATTTGATAGATTTCAAGTTGAGGAGGTCACTGGTATATTTTTGAATTTCAGCGTCCAATGCAAATGCAAAATAGCTATAACTAAACCCAACGCAAAAATCATCAAGATCGGTTAATAAACAATAAAGTTATGCCCTAATAGATAACCCCCAAAAACATGTTAATTCAGATTGACTTGTTTGCATCTGCGTACCCCTTCACAGCGTACCGGCGTGATGTTATGTTATGAACTGGTGAAAACAATAAACAGACATGCGATTTCAGCAATCCCGGAAGGTTTGCTATTATTTATTAAAGAGTTCCGTTGCCTATCTCTGAAGTTCTTCATCAGATCTTCACCCAATTGAAAAATATTCTTCCAAACAAAAAAATAATTATCCAAATTGGTTGACAATTGGCGAAAATATCGCTGAACAAACATTTTTCCTGGGATACCAGCATCAGACCCTGACTTGTACCTTCCATCATCAGCTAAGATGTTGATTACCAGGCACAATTATCTGAATTGCGTTAGAAAGAATATGAGAAACATTGTATGTGCCTTTAAAATTTGAGGGTTGCCCTCGATTTCCCTGGGATCCTATTATCAAATTCTGACTTGGTGCCAATGGGACCACCTCAAGAGTATAGGCTTTCGAATAAAAAAAGAATCATCAAAATCCATTCATAATTGACGGAATGATCACATACCAAACGCAGAAAAAAAAAACAGTCGTATTGAGAAACTTCTCATGAAGTCGGTTAAAAATATTTCCTTAGTAAAATACTGTTAATAGACTTACATGGTAATCTTCATATTAATAATAATATATTCACCAATACAGACACTTTTGGTCCACAGTAGGGGTTAGTAAAAATTTATAAAAATTAAAATATTACCTGAAACTAATAGCAAATGACGACTGATCTTTATCGCTGGGTCGGACCAGGAAGGCGCCGTCGGTGTTGGCTTTGCGCAGCAACTCTTCAGCATGAACCCTGGTGCAGAAGGGATGGAACCACTCCTTGTCCTCATGTTTATTCGGCTGGGGTACGGGTTCTCTCAGCGTTATCAGAAATTCCTATAAAAATAGAATGCTTTTAGTTAAATTGCTCATGTCTTGATACTCATGCTATATCTATAAATCATTCATAGTATTCAGAAGTTCTAGGAAAAACCAAAAAAGTACTGTGTTCAAAGGCCCCTCACCTGGCTCCGCAACGGATGCTGCCTGTAGTGAGTGATCAGGCTGTAGAGGCTATCAAAGCACACGGTGTCGATTAGATAATACTTGACGACGCCGCGCTCCTGCTTCAACTTGATGCGGCAATGGTTCACCTTGCCCTGACGCCAAAAAGACAAACAGTAATCGCCCACAAAGGTGACGCTTTCTCGGACGAGGAAGGTACCATCACCGAGATGGGCGTGACTTTTGAGAAGCTCTTCAGCCTCCTGTCGGTTCCCAGCAAGTTTCCCGTGGAACCAGCACTCGCCAAAGTGCAGCTCGTCCTGAGGTACCACGGGGACCTCCGGCTCGGCCTCCCCGTCGCTCTCCGCGTCCGCCTCCGCCTCCGCCTTGTAATGTTCTGTGTAATACAGTTTACTCTCCGTCAGCACAAAGGCGTGGGGATTCCAGTCTTTATCTACTGGATCTTCAAGTAATAGGATACCGTTTTTGATAGAATTACGTAAATCTAGATCTTTGCCTTCTTCTTGTAAAACTGCGAAAGAGCTATCTTCAACTCCATCTGGTAGCTTCTTGTGCTTCAGTATGATTTTTCGGTGCAAGTTTTCAGGTGACGGTAAACATGTCTCGCTTTTATCAAATGGCTGAACCACTAGCATCTCTCCGAAAACTTCTTGGAAAGCAGTCGCCATGCGACGTTGTTGTGGCAATGTGCAATTATCCTCAATAGAGAGTACGAGAGGATAATCCGAGGTAACGAAAGCATGGTCTTTAATGGTGCGCAGCACATCCATGAATTTAATTTTGGTGGTGAGTGTGTGTCCGTGGTAGATAAATGGTGATCCATCCGGGCCATCCCAGCAGTCCAGTTCAATGCAGCGACAGCCAGCCCTCAGGCATCGAACGTAAGCTTCCAATGATGACTCGCTCGAAAACTGGTCGCCTGTTAGATACCTAAAAGTATCCCCGAAGTTGTTGTTATTATAAGGATTGAATACGTCGCAGTTTTAATAGAAAGGTACTTACGTATTATGCGATGATGATATCCAATAATGTGATAATGGACGCGTCATGTCTTGGGTCACGGTGTCATTTTTACTATCCCAGATAGTGTTTTGTTTTGAGAACAACATCTCGATGAACTGCAAGAGAAGCATCTGTGAGCAGCTTGTTTTTCTATGATTGTGCTCAGCTTACAAACATTGGAAAGGAAATATAATAGACTACCTTAGAATACTTTAAAATGACTTAAATAATAAAACGTGTTATTTAAATTTGGAAAGTTTGTACCTCATGCAGGGTAAAATATGGCTCATAAGTATCCCTCTGTGGATCGCGCAGGTAATCCCTGATGAACTGCGAGGCGACACCCTCGTCATCCCCCAGCTTGTCGTGCTGTTCCACGCGCAAGAAGCTTTGGAACTCCCGCAAAGTTATCGTTGAACCGTTCTTGCAGTACAACGAGTACTTGTCGAAGATATCGTGGACATTCTGCGCAAAGTAGTACACGATAAGCTGTTAACACATTAATACATGGTCACTGAAGATACAATCTCTAATTTAGGCCAGTCATAAATATCATAATCATACAAAAATATGTCTATGATGTTAGACTAAGTTCGAGTAAACCCACTTCCTTGTGTTGACTGTTGACCAAGTCCTCGATGATTCAAGTGCAGACCAAAGTCAATATTGTTTTACTAGAGTTACAATTTATTCTGTTCATTCAAATGTCCTGTTGTAGGTATCAAAGGAAACTACATGGGTACAGGTAATACCTATGGTAGTTGCTAAATAAACTTGCAATAGCGGTCATTGACCCACCTATGAGCTATACTGAACCAAGACATAAACCTGTACTGAAACAACATCTACAGTGATCCTTTACATTTTCTAGTAATGAAAAACGGATCATAATTTGTTTTTGGGGTACCTACGAAGAGATATCAGGGAAAGATCAATGAACTTTATTGCTAATTTATCTGGCGCCTACCATTGCACAAATCATAAAGATGTCTTGCGGTACCCGTTCAGGTCTAGTCGAGGTGCGTAGGAAAACAATATAGTAATAGTTAGCTGTTCAAAAAACATGATGACTTACATTTTCGTCAAATATCAGTTTCTGGTAGAGACACGAGAAATCATCAAAGCCTATTTCTCCCCTTTTATCAGTGTCGACTTCTTGAAATAAATCTCTCAATTTGTTTGTTGATATCTTGCAGTTTATCTTGGGTAGAAACGCCTTCACCTCCTTCAAGGTGATGCTAGAGCAACAAAAGTATTGTTAGTCTGATTGTTCTCTTGAGTACAAATAACATTGAAAGTTTACAAAAAAATAAATTTCATTTAATTTTCATTTCATGCCATTTAAACTTAATTTACCTATAATGTAATAGTGGCTAAAAAAAAAATCATTAGGTTCTAGGTACCAGTCATCACTCCACTTACCTCATCAATCTAGGGCATTGATCAGACAAATAATATTAGTATAAACATACATACGAATCTTTTTATTTTCATTCCGTTAGTTAATATTCCTCATTCCCTTTCAATATAGTGTACATTATTCTACTAGACAAGCCCTTTCATTTGATACCCATATTGAGGGAGTTGTGAAAAAAATATGCAATTCACCATTTTGTGGTGGCGGCCATCTTGGATTTGAAATTTGTCAAAGTAGATAGTATTTTACTAGTCAAGCCCTTTCATTTGATACCCATATTTAGGGAGCTGGGTAAAAATATGTAATCCGCCATTTTGTGGCGTCGGCCATCTTGGACCGATTTTCATCAAACATAGCTATAACTCTCCCGACTAAATCACCTTTTAAACAAAAAAAAAACACAAGCAAAATCGGTTCATCCGTTCGAGGGCTATGATGCCACAAACAGAGACATACACACAGACACGTCAAACTTATAACACCTCGTCGTTTTTGCGTCGGGGGTTAAAAATAAGTCTAACATTATAACTAACTAGCTTTTGCCCGCGACTTCATACGCGCATATCCCGTTTTTCCCCGTTCCCGTATAGCTTCCCTGATGAATGTGGCTATCATATACAAAAATAATTTTCCAAATCAGAGTTTTTTTTTATAGTTTTGCTGTAGGTAAAATTGTATTTTCGTTAGTCGTAAGTTAAAAACTAAACCAACAACTACGTACTTGTTGGTTTAGTTTTTAACTTACGACTACTAAGTAACTATAAAATTAAGAAATAATCCACTAACGTTTTTATTATTTAACAAAAAGGAAGACACTATTGATTCGTGTGTACTGAATAATAGTCAGCACTTGCACTACATTTATTAAATGATTATCGTTTAAGATGTGCTGTGTGTTTTATTATTTTATTGGATGGTAGGGTTATAAGCAGAGATCGGAATAGGTAGACTATGTTTACCTAATGTTCGTGGAAGTAAGTAACATAGAGTTGAATAATCTATCTATTCCGATACATATATCTTCCTCTAAAATCCCGGAATCATAAACATGACGATAGTATCCCGGGATTTAAGAAATTGCAAATTAATTGTGCTTGAACAAAATTATTATATTGAAGAATCTTATTATGTTTTTAGAGTTCCGTATCTACTGTAAAATTAAATAGCTTTGTTTTCGCACAACTCATGTTTTTGTAATCCCAGGTTTTAATTGTCAGTATACCAGTTATGATTCTGGGATTTTATAGGAGGTATTATCAACTCTATGTTACTTACTTCCACGAACATTAGGTAAAAATAGTGTACCTATTCTGATCTTTGGATATAAGCAACAGATGAAACACACACAGCACAAGAAATTTTCACATAGAACCTCACTACTATACTTCATGCTTGTTTGGATAAATAGATAAAAATTTGGAAAAAACAATGATTTGCAATGATAATACGATTACATTAAACTACCTTGACTAGTACCCGGTTTCTGAGGCCTCAGATCAAAATACTTATTAATATGAGAAAGTAATCCATACCAAAATTACTAATAATGGTCAGAAATGCGTGTCAAAAACTCAAGATATGAAAGTCATTGCATTAAATAGATAAACTCTAGTTAAGAATACCTCAAAAAACAGTCATTACAGGGTTCTGAAAAATAAAAACTCAAGAGGCAAAAACCTGAAAAACAACAGACTTTCAAGTTACCATATTGTAGTTTATTATCATGCTGCTATGAAAATCATGCTCCAGCAAATAATTCAACATCAATTAAGGCTGCATTCAAGTTGAGCAACAAATTGGATTGGTGAGTACGTTGTTGGTTGCAATTGCTGCATAAAATCATCACAATTTGCTTCAACTCATCTGTAACGTGTTTACCTGCCAACGGGTGACAGACACTGCTGAGGGCTCAAAACCAAAAGAAAACTAGCACTACTACTATGCGCTAAACTAGATGAATAGCACTGCTCCTTATGTACGTTTGTTAAAGTTACGTTGGTATCAAGTCTACTCGCTTACCCCTTCTTTTTATGGTTCCCTCTGTATCTAGATTTCGATAATGACCAAATATGTTGCATCAGTGAACTAGGACGAAGGGTTAGTCATATTTAATCAAAAAGAAGGCTCTTTCGAGAATTTACCTATACACATACTGTAAAGAATGATATTTCTACAAACATGATTCAAGCACCCAATAAAGATTTTGCACCACAAATGTTGGGCAACTTATGTTGAACAGGATTATGAGGCTTTACTCCGTTGTATAGCTTAACCGATTTGAATGAAACTTGCCAAACAGATGAACCAAATCCTAATGTTCTACATACATTTTTGCAAGCACATTATGTTAGTTCCCCTATGAAACTAAACCATAAAAACAAGTCAAAAGCTATTCCCAAATAGACAATCAATCGATGATTGATTGACAATAGTAAATTCAATTTTCATAATTCAATTTTAAACCAAGTTATTTCTTTATTATTGTTAGAGATACAATACACATTTTGATAGTTATGTTAAAAAGCTCTACAAATCAATTGTTAGAAATAAGTATTCTTTTACAAACAAGCAAGAGAATATTTAAAAACATTGAATTGTAACTGATTTCAAATGCCTACAGAAAAGAAGGATTTATTTTATTATTCAATATTCACTGACAATGGGTTTCCTGAAGGTTAGGAATATTTTAATAAACATTTTATAAATTAAACAAGACTTCACTTACTTCTCGTTTGCATTTTCTATGGCATAGAACTCTTTCCTCAGCCATCGCTCTATTTGTAAAGGATATGATGCGTTTATGGCCTCATCTTTAAGAAACCTGATTCCCTTCACCCAGGCCTCACACTCCTTGTCAGTTTGAGCTACAAAAGGTTAATTTCGCACAATGACTCGAAATGCAAAAACACACATTTCACAAAATACAATGTGTTCATGCAGCAATCATAACAATAACTTGGCACTGCAAGATCTATGAAAGTGTCATAACCAATCAGCAATACATGTGAAAATTGGGGGGGCTGGGTATTATTAGACATGTTTACAAACTTACCAGCGAGTGAAGCTGCACGCAGTTTGAATTCTGTTCCATAGTAGATGGTGAAACATTTGCTGTTGTCCAGCCTCTTCATCTCTTCCGGCCACCGCTCGAAGTGCTTGGATGCCTTCCCGACCCTCACTTCCTTTATGTCTCTTATGTCCAGAGCACCTTCGTATGCATTCTTCAACGAAACGCCTGTCCTACTCCAAATAATTTGATGGGTTTCTCTTCGTACGGAGAGGAAACGACGTTCGGGTCGCTTCCTTGGATAAAACTTTAGGATAGTGGACCCACGTTCAATTTGAGATATAAGCTGGTCAGCCTCATGTATGAGTCTATCGTGGGCCCCCCCATTATAGCAGACCGGATTCATTGCACTACCGCTGTCACCGCCGAGCGTAACGAACACAGAGTATGGCAGCGCCACCAACTACATGGGATAAAACACTGATCGGATGCACTTATGTATGAGGTATTTATTTTCAAGTAGTCAAGTGTATGAAATAAACCAGTACGGCCGTGCCTCACACACTTTGCGCTAATTTTGTTTATTCAACATAACATCTCATCCCGAATGTGAAAGACAGACTGACTCAGACTGACTGATCTGATTGACTAGGTACCTAAGTGAAGAGTAAAATGAATGAATGAGTGAAAGAGGTTTTCGAATACGGTTGCGTTCAGATTGAAACATTTTCAGTACTTTATTTTTCATGGCTGGCAATTACAACCATAAAGCGTCCTATTCAATAATATTTTGTGCGAAGACGAAAATAAACAATCTAAATACAAAGTGATTGGCAATTGAGTACATTCCTTCCAATGGGATGTTCTAGAACCAATATGCAACGATTTCGATAAAGTAATCCCAGGTTTGCCATGCGTTAATCAAAATACAATTTTATGTGGTTTTTATAGTTTACTTTGCTAAAATCTACCCTCAGCGGGGTCATGCCCGCCCCCCACAAACGACGATCCTGGATCCGCCCCTGCTTAGAAATGTAAAGTTTTGTCAGTGCCGCCTGACAGCGGCCACCGAGGCGTGCTCTATGCGAACAATGGTGACGAATTTGAATAAAACAGTCCCAAAGCAGGCCAAACTTAAGCTGGAGGTCGGCAGACCTCGAAGTCCCAGGCCGTCCAGCGGCCGGCGCCCTCTCCGTCGAGCTGCAGGTGGTGGCGTAGTTGGCGATGAGAGTACTCGTCATACGAGCTCGACACACATTCCGGTGTCACAGCACTCACGGAGGTCCTGGGACGCCTGGGTGCCAGCGGTGGCGAGGCGAAGCTCGACGTCGAGCCAGAGGTGGTGGACGTGGTCGTTGAATAGAGTAACCCTTATTTCTAGCCTGGTGGTGGCATTGTCTTCGCTCTCGATGAACAGAAAGAGGCAGACGTTGACACTTTTTGCAGTAGTTTCTCTAAATAAATGTTTTTACTTCCCTAATATTTTCAACGCTTAATGGGAATCCGATATATTTACCTTTATATTAAATTGTGCATCGTTGAATGAATTAATTTGAATGCATCGATAGACCCGCTGAGTGATTGGTGCTAAATTTTAGCTATTATAATAGTGTATCATCTATGATTGGTGCCCCGACAAAGCAAGCGTGGGCGTTGCGTTTATTGATTATAAATTAACGATGCGCCACTGGTATAAACACAAAGGTAGGTATGCTAAAGGTCAGAGTGCACAATTGCCATCTATGGGGTCAATATTTGGGATACCTGCTATATCCCCTTGTTCATACGTGCAAAGCTATCAACACTGCCTATTTACTGACCTTATGTGTTGCTTACAGAATTTGTCCCATTAGGTATAAAGGCCATAATTTAAATGTTCCTTGGCAGTTTGCAAAAGATGGTACCTAGGTAGGTAGGTACTTACATAATTAAGCAATTGTTAATCTAGTAAGATAAATATAGACTTTGTTGCACAAGGCATTTAGTATCTATAGTACTTTTGTTTTATGCCCTACCTACTCGTTTTCAGGGAATTGCTCCTAGACAGGTTTGGGCAACAACATGAAGAAAATCGATGATCGGAACTGAAGAACTTTCGCCAGATTTGACGCCGCATGTGAGCGTTTAGTTAATTTAGAACTCCGTTTTAAAACGACATAACCTCATCGAGTTTGGGCTCGTATGATTCGTCTTGACGAGTACATACTTTGTCTCTAGATGGTATCCAGGGTCTGATGATGGAGCTGGAAGGTGGCCATAGGAAGTCCGTAATAAAACGATGTAACCGCATCGAGTTTGGGCTCGTTTGATTCGTTCGTGACGAGTACTTTGGTCCTAGATAATATCCAAATGCAAACATCCCGAATCATAGGGAAATACTAAATGGTTAAAAATAAAGTTTTTTTTGTATGGTATTATGAGGAATTTTTTGACTCTGACGGCCAGCAGGATCACTGTTCTGCGGAAGCCGCAGAGGGTGATGGCCGTCAGAGTCATCAGGGTTATCGCACGATCTCCTACGAGGCGGCTTGCGCACTGACCGGATCTCGGCCCTGGGACCTGGAGGTAAAAGTCCTCGCGTCACTGCACTGACTGTTGCAGCGACACATGGAGCTACGTCGGTCATAGCTGCGCGAGGTCCCTGGTGGCGGAATGGCGGGACAGGCTTTCAAGCCCTTCCGCCGGGCCTCGTTACCTACCATCGAGGCCATCCGGCCGGTGCTCGACCTCTGACTCGGGAAGAGAAGACTGAGAAGGCACGGCTCTCTGTCGTTTCGTGCGACGTAGGTCCTCTCGGGGCATAGCTGCTTCGGGAGATTCCTGAGTCGAATAGGCAGGGAGCCGGACGCTTGGTGTCACCACTGCGTCGACTGTCAGGAGGACACGGCGCGGCATTCGCTGGCAGTGTGCCGCTTGGGGTAGCCGTCCCGTGCTCTCATCTCTGTGGTAGGTGGTGACCTCTCGCTGCCGGCCGTAGTCCGTTCTATGGTCGGCGGTGAGGAGTCTTGGGACGCGGTGGTCTCCTTCTGCGAAGCAATTATCTCACAGAAGGAGGCTGCAGAAAGGCAGAGGGAAATTTCAACCCCTCTTCCGACCCGCAGCAGGCGCATCGGGCGTCGGAAGAGGGGATGTCCGTCGCCCCCCATTCACTCATACGGACCCGAGGTGGCGACGCGTGGTGTTCCCGTGCGCCCCTCTTTGACGTAGCGGGGGAGTCAAACACCTCACATCCCCCGCTGACGCGAGGTAGACCGGCACCAGCCGGGGATTACGGAAGTCGTATCCGTTCCCGCGATATCCGGCGTAGGGAAATGGAACACTGGAATGGTTTTTGTCAGTAAGAGTCTGACAGACCCTTTCGCCCGCCCCAGGGCGGTGGACAACCATGAAGATTTCCGACCGATATTAAAAAAAATGGTCATGCTGGTTAGTTGATTTTCCAAGTTGGCGGTGACAAGCTTTGTCCTGCGTCTGGTCTTTCCCCGTAGGTACTATTAGAGAGGGAAGAGAGAGTGCTTCTATGTTTGTGCATTACAACTCCGCGTCGGTGACTATAATATAGTCTCCTGTAAAATTTGCCACCACGAGCACGATCTTTTGGGCATTCGCGGGGATATCTATGGGCATTCACTTATTTGAATTCACATAAAATGTAGGTACATTCGTTTGAAGGTTGCATACACCAGAGGTGAGAATGCTAAAAGAGAAGTGTTGTGTGAAAGGATAGTAGAATAAGTAGTGGGTAAGACGAAGTCCGAGTGGCCGGGAAGTTAGTAGACCATCGGTTGTCACTGTATCGGCGGAGATGCGGACGGATAAGGAACTTGTCCTTACAAAAGTTTTGAGTATGAATGTGAGTGGTTAAGAGGACAGGAAGATCATTAAAACAATGAATGGATTGCGTGACGTGCTGCGGCGACCTCAAATAAATTTATCTGCGCTCTGATTAGTGTTGCGAAGTGCTACTTCAAATAACGAAGTCAAAATAGAGGTGTGAAAGTGAAGGTTCGTTCCGTCTCTGTTTTAAGGGAAAAATTGAAATACAAGGTTCCTCTATTAGTGGTTTCTCGGCATGCTTTTAACTATCTACTCTGAAATAAGAATCATTATGTAAGTGGATACATTCATGATCTGGGTAAACTGGAATAGGAAAGGATTTAAAAAAAAACAACACATTTTAATTAAATGTTTTATTTGTTAGAAAAAAATATACACTTACAGTTATCTCAAAATATTTTTATTCTCAGAGTGCTCATCTCTACATAGATCGGAATTTGCAAATTCAATAATGGGATGCCTAAGTTTAAATATCAGAACATAATTACGCATATATGTAGCTAGGTTTATGTGATTTATAACGAAAAATTTCAATCTTAATTGCATATTATATCTTAATTTCAAGCAAAATACCTATGATTGATTAAAAATCGTTTTTTTTTTTATAATCAAGAAACAATCTTTATTTGTAGTAAAGAAGTAGAAACAAAAAGCTTGCCCTGAATGACACATAGGAGTAAAGAATTCCGCAGACAAATGGTACATCATACCCAAAATACGTATTACATAATTATACTTATTAACTTTATGAGTGATTACAATAATAGGATGGACAAATTGAGCGTGATTTTCTTGTGCACAATGCTTAGCAACAAAACTTTAAACGTTTAAACTTAGCCAAAGCTCTGCTCTCTTAACCTGCTTAACATCTATATAATTAGCGCTGACTACAATTTAAGAATTTACCATTTGATCGATAGAAGTAATTTATTTACATAAATTCGAGTGATGTAATGTCTGTCTGCGGGATCCAACAAAAACGAACAACTAATGTCTGTGTGTAGAGAGACAACTCGTCACGGTGAGGGAACGGTAGCTGGTAAGAAAATTGTTTGTCAAATAAAACCGCGACAACTTGAGGGTAGGGCGGACACTGCGCGTCGTCGGCGGCCATATAAAAAGGTATTTATTGCCATAGATTTATTATTGAGATCTTTTCGACCTTGCTAACATAACAGAGCCGGTCGTCGCACCGCCCCGCCCTCGACACATACAAATTCAGATCTACGTGACGTAACAGTACTCTACTAACAACGTGGACGCGCGAGCTTTCAGACAGTATAACACATCAAGGCGGCACGCTTTTAAATATTAACTTGTTCTAGATGAAATCACCGTTATAAAGACAAATGTGTGTTTGTTCACTAAAAGCTCGCGTGTGTGGTTGTTCCTCGACACATTAACCGGCGACACAGCGACACCGCCGCGCCGCCCGCACACTACCCACTGCTCAATTCTGAATTTATTAAAAACAGTCGTTTGGTAGGTCTCACCATTTGTTGTTAGTTTGGAATGTTTGTGGCGTTTGTTCAGGCGGCTGATCGTAACGGTACATCGAAAAGGCCCTATACAAAACTATAATTGGGCACAAAGTTTTAAAGTGATTGTAGATATCATCCGCTCTACGTAGAATAAAAATACGCTTCTAAGTAATTTAAATATCCATGTTTGGATAAAATATTTTAATATAAATAATCGTAACCCACAATGAATGTATACAAATATCGAATCATGGGGCGCAGTTATTGAGAAGCGTTCAAGGGGTCGAGACCGTTTCCGAAATGAGATCGCGTTACAACCCAGAGTTAGGAATCGTCCTTGAAAAGCAATGTGACTCTAACGGCTCTGCCGTGTCATACTCACTAGACGAGAGAGCTGGCCAGGGATCAGGCTAGGGGCGACAGGCGCCTTGTTCACTAAGAGTTTGCTATTTTTGGTAATCCCACTGAAGTGTTGTGCCCCAATAGGGGAACATTCACAATTGATATCGCCACTAGTTCAATAACTGCCATCAAAATATACAAAGTTGTACGAAACCAGCACAAAAATTGCGACGCACCTACAAAAATATTTATTCGCGGATGACAGAATTGAACACGAACCGACACGGCGGCTTCACATTACAATATTATATTAATATAAATAACTCCTTAAGCGGACTACTAATATTATCAAAAAATGCATATGTAACGCATACTAACACATAAGACGCATATTCTTGACATGCAAAATACTACAAAGAGTGTATATTGATAATACATATTATTACTTGTTTATCAGTTCATATTGAAAGATTAAAGTGGAGGCATGTTAAAAACACCGGTGAGGACATCTATGAAGGCAGCCATTGGGCATGATGAGTGTAATTATTGCAATGTGGAGCCCCGCACAGCGTGAGTGGCGTGGCGGTGAATGGCTAGGCCTCGGCGGCGGCCGCCTGCATCACCTCTTCGAAGGCCTGCTCCAGGCAGTGCTTGAGCTCGGCGTACGACACCACCAGCACGCTCTGCTCGTCGCGAGACATCAGCTCCACCTGAGGGATGTACCAATGTTAACAGCTGAGTGACATACACTGCAACATGATAGGCTTTTCAGATGATAAGCAAAGGGAGAATCAAGCCATATTTACGTTCGGTTGCTGTGCAACACCGCAATCATAAAGATGTATACAGTTACAAGTCCTATCAATTGAAAAAAAAAAGAGAATAATCGCGGGATGGAATATGCGTAGAAGTACAAAACGTTGCGCCACTGACAATCATCCTATTAAATCATTAATGGAAATCTCTCCGATCGACGAACGACCTTCTAAGCACAAGCATATGTATGTACAGACGCCAGCACATCAAGCTACAAAAAACTGTCAAATTTCTTTAATAGATTTTCAACTATTATGCTAAATGATTAAATTCAAGGTAGATTGGGAAAAAAATCAGTTTCGGGTAGCTTGATGTGCTGGCGTATGTACAAAAGACGACGGACCAGTGGAAGATTTTGTGTAGTAGTAGTATTATATGGAACTACTGCAAAAATTATGTTCATCTAAATAACCTCGGTTTTTTGAAGTCGTATGATAAGTTTCGTACTTATCGTCTCACCATAGAGTCAAGTAACGAATCGAAAGCCTATCAATATAGCGAATATAGCCTAAACCCAATATAGCGGACGAAGACTTGGCTGATTAATACAAATCAAGCAAGTATTTCCGTGGTAATAACAGTTCTAGACCTGATCTCATCATCGCGCATTCGTATTTTCAAAGATAGATTATGACTCCCGGGCTTCCAACCCCCGGGAAATCTGTGTTTTTGTTGCCTCGCAGTTTGTATGTTGCATGGAAAATTCTAATTGATTGAATTGCTACTAAAGACAAAACGTTTTGTTTTTCACATAAGGTATTGATTCGAATGATTGATGAGTGTTTACAATTTAACTAAGATTCTGTTACACGTTGTAGAGTACTTCCACATACCTTTTCTTCGGTGCCGCCGTCAAGTTGGTTGAGGCAGTGCGCCAGATGCGCTTGGTCGAGCCAAGGCCTGCCATCAGCAGTCACCGAGTGGAACAAGTAGTCGCGGAACAGCTTCAGCATGTACCGGTCCCCAGTCTCCGACCAAGACGCGTCCAGATTCAACCTATAAATAGAACAGATATGTTAGGCGCTTTTATCAAGCCACATAGTTCTTACAGAGAAAGTTTCAATATTGATTTATTGATCAAACAATGTACGGGGAAAAAATCAGATATTTAATGAATACGAGCGTAGATACAAGTCCCTTTGGACTTCACAGTTTTATGATGAAGGGATACAGCATTAGGAAAACTAGATTTAACGTTAAAATAAAACATTCTGGAGCAATTGTGGCTTCTATATATAAAGAGGCCTTTACAAATAAATGCTGGTATTATAATATTACCATTAAAATTGATTGCCATTTTCGTTTCTCCAGTATGTTCTTATTCAACTTTATAGACTGCTGTCTGGCTAGATTATAGTATTAGCCTACAAGAGAGAATAGATCGCAATGTTACAAGCTATAATGTGTGCAATTTAGAGATCACAATGGGACAAGTACAGATCGTTGGTACAGCGCCACAGACCGCAGTAATCGTTTCCTGTGCTTGATTGGATGCCCGTGAATCGTTACAAGTATATCAGTGCAACCGGTTCCTATTTTAAATGCTTGCGTAAGGCATACTAAACATACTTTGCTACTATATCCCTTAGTACCTACTTTTGTCAATGAAGTACCTACTTAGTGAATGTCACTGGCACAGAAGAAGGGATACTGAGGTAGGGAGACGAATGAGTCTTTAGTGCGCCTAAAAGTGGATATTTTTACAAGCGTAAACATGCTGCTGCGTTCGTGAGCCGGCTATAAAATATAGCCCAATCAAACCAAAATGACTGTGACTGACTCACTCGGGCCTCTCGTTAACAACTCCTAACTTGACGAGTATGCGAAGCAGTCTTCCATTATCAATCTCGCGGGCCAGTTGATCCTCGAAAACATCCGCGCGACGCTCCAAGGCCTCCACCTAGAAATATATATATATGTGTTATTACACTGCCTCTTAACAAGAAAACAAATTATCTTTTGTCTTAAACGTGTGCTACACGCATGTCAGTATTACCTGTATTTATCCGGCCCGTAACATTTATTCCTTCGATGCTGAAGTAGACAGGAATTTACTACTAACAATAATTAGTCTACTAACTACATCCATAAATAACAGAGGTTGCATAATATGTCAAACGGTTCCATTGACTAAATACGACATTAATAAAAGCAGGTACATGCTCTTTTGTTACATTTATATTACTTTCAATCTGACTACATGGAAATGAACGACTGCAGTAACAACATGAATATGCATTTAATTATAAAGAAAGTGGTAATATTACCTGTGAATAAAAATCTAAGAGAAAATGTGAAACGTACATTAATATGGAACAAATAAATTTACCTGTGAGTAAAACCTTGCACCTATCATCGGCATGAGATCAGTGACGGTGCGGCGAGCGGCCGACGACGATAATAAATACCTAAATGGAATTTAACATAATACAGAAACAACAATCTCAGGTGTTGCACTCAAGGAACGCACAAGTATGATATGACATTTAGAGGGCAGTCAGGGCACGCATACGGGTAAGTCGGAACATCGAAAGCTTAAGCAGTACCTATCAAAGTCACGAGTAAAGTATTCAACACCGACGACTAGCGGACAGATAAATATTGATCTACATCCATTCAGTATAAGACATAATTATCTGAAAGGTTACTCCAAAGACATACGTATTAGAGTGCTCTGTGCCAAGTACACTGTTTGAATGCTAAAATCTTTGACATAGTGCACTACTTCTTCTTCTTCAGCATGTCGAGTCGCTTTACTAAAAGCTACTACTGCTATGAAACCAGTTGCGCAGACTTCGGGCCGATTGTCGTCCGAGCCCGCGACACGCCGACTTTATCAGGTTACTGATATTAACCCTGTCAATGCCAAATGATAATAACCTTTCTTTTTGCATCAAACCAAAACACGACAACTTATAAGGGGATGATTGTTACTTAGAGGCTATTGCCCAAATTATAAGCAAAATGTATTGGATGTTAAGTAAGTCTTGGCAGTTGTTCGTACGTTTAATAAGGCCAAGGCCAAATAATTGAAGCTGTGATATTTTACTTTTGTTCGCTTTTCTGATTATAATAACGTCCGACAAGACTTAAGTAACTACCGTCTACCCGATAGTAGTGATCAATAAATTATTTAGAATGGCTGATGTTATTAAATAGCAATCGAGACTTTCCTCCACTATTGAATTCATTTAAATCTCACGACTTCTTACAACTTTCATTTGGCGCTAAACATTATTGCGTTTCACTTAATTCTTTGAAGTGTTGAGAAGCAGAATAAAGTTTACAATAAGTAAAGCGAAATTCTTGAACAATTAAGCGAGAAAAGGAAGAAAATTAAGGATATTTAGACCAAGTTTCAAGGAAGTTTTCCTATTCGAGATTATTTCGCTATATTTCTGACAGATAGTTATTTTGTCATGTGCGAATTTGTAAAGGTAAAAGCATTTTATTTTAAAATACGATATAAAATGCGAAATGATCTCTAAAATTATGCTGAGTACGAGAAGTGTTGCACGTAAGCTTGTATAATAGTGTGGTAAGGTAACGATCTGGTCATACAGTATCAGGTTCTTAAGGTCCGCTGAGTAGGTCCGCGAGACCAGTTCCATCGAGGCCGCGAGGTTGTCGCAGTGGATGGTGCGGCACGCCAGGGCCAGGGACAGCCGGCCCAGCGCAGTCAGGTCGTCTTGTTGAGCCTGGGATAAACGACAAGCAAAATGGAGAAGAGGAAATGGATACATAAGTACAGGCCTACCGTTTAACTGAGAAGGTGCCTAAGGTGCGCGGTGTGGGTGGAGTGTTGACGAATAACTGAGAAACAGTTACAACATTATTATCTTTGTTAGATATAGAAAGAAAAGTTGCAATAGCATGGCGCTATTATTATGTAAATAGAAATTAAAATCCTTCTGAAGTTTACTCATCGTTCCATAACCAAGACATTTAGATAGATGAATGAAAAACATTTCTGGAACAGTCATCAACCACAAACCACATCAACTTCCCATCAGAAACCATCCGAATATAACCATCAGTTGAAACCGCTAGCTTCACTGCCTCGACGCTTTTCTAGTGGTTTCTACTGATGGTTATATTCGGATGGTTTCTGATGAAGCGTCGAGGCAGTGAAGCTCGACGAGTCTAGGAGAAACGATTGTGTTGGAACCCGTGACGAAATGAAGGAATCTAAAGGCTTACCTGAGCGACGTCTGTTGGGTTGACGTGAACAGCGTCGGTGGCGCCGGACCACGATACGCGCGCGCGGCAGCCATTCATCACCACCTTCGTGGGGTCGAGGCTACGGGAAAATGGGTGGGCGTATTAGGGTATATAAATTTTGGGAACAATCGACTTAATAACATCCACCAGTGTTTATTTCTGTTTTACCTGACAAACGATGTTCTATATTGCTCAGGTTAAAAAAAAAACCGGACAAATGCGAGACTGACTCGCGCACTGAGGGTTCCGTACAAACTCATATGTCGATAGTTCGTCTATTATGGGAATCGTGTCCCAATTTTTGTCCTAGTATACTTTACTTAGAGTTTATAAACTATGAAAACACTTTCTACCTTAAGATCTATTTTCTTGCCAAATTTCATCACTCTAGGTCAACGGGAAGTACCCTTCCTATAGATTTTGATTCCCTTGCGAGCGTGTAAACATGCGCCATAAACGGAGTATAAACGGCGTTATCTTTGGATTACGTTGACTTAGAAGTTTGATTTTTTCACTGCTCCAAGGGATAGCAGAGCTGAGTATTTGATATTAATTTCAACATTGTAGCTCCAGGCGTTCCTGAGAAAAAGGGTAGTGACAGACCATCAGACGGACAACGAAGTGATCCTATAAAGGTTCCGTTTATCTTTTTAGGTACGGAACCCTAAAATGAACCTTAAAATAGGCCTATAGGCCTGGGATACGTGATCATTTTGCGAATCAGTTTAGTATGTCAACAAGACTTCTTACTGACTAAACTGCCATCGAAAGTATTCTTACATGAGGCCAGTAAAAACCAGGCCAGACTAGCAAACTGGCCTCGTTTCCAGAGCCCATAAGGTAGTGAAAATAGTTGAGAGGACATTGTGCGCGGAGTTATAAAGCTGGTGTATAACGTCAGGTATTATACCTGCAAGCCAGTCCGGCGGTGTGCACAGCTCTTAGCGCCGCAGTGAGCTGAACAATAAGGCTCCACAGCACGGCTTCCGGCAGCAGGGCACCGCTCGCCACCGCACGGAGCATCGCATTTTTCTGTCGTGTGTTCAATAATTATTTTAGCCCTTTAGTTTTAAAATTCATTCATTCTCTGCATCACCAAGGCTGAATGGTAGAAAATGCATTGGTCGTTCGCTTTCTTTACGCATTAAGTAACTTAAATAAATCATTTACAGAAAGGTTTCAATCTAGCTGATTTGATAAAGGATGCGATTTCGATATGAAAGCGATATTTTTCCTGTAAGAAGGTTCCAAAAGTTTTCCAGGACACACGAATTTAATTGTTTTTGTCGCCATACTTACTTGTCAGTCAGCCAATTTAAAAACATTATAAAAATGCGCATTTTTCTGTGGTTTGAGAGCAAAAAGTCCATAAAATATTTGTTTACCAGCGAAGGAGCTCATTTGGCGCAGGCAATCGCATCGACTTTAGTATTATTTACAACCTGTTGACCTCAACAACTTCTCTGTTGTCCTCAAATATTCGACTCTGTTCTCAGGACGAAGTTATATTTAGGTCGAAGCCGACAAACTGCGTCAGTGATGGTAACTTATTTTATGATATTCGCACTACTTCTATACTAAATTAAGTTAAACATTGACAGCGCTGACACAACAAGAAGCAACAAGGGAAATGTAACCAAGATTTTTTTAATTCATAACATATGATTTAAAAGAGTTTTCGTGGAGTTTCTTGCACGTTCTTTTGCATAGAGATCTACGCTTTCGAACGTGCAAATAGATTCATGTTTTTGACTGACCGACCTTGATAATTAAAAAGTGCCTGTAGATGGGTTTTTTAAATAAATTGCTTTGAATCTTGAAACACTTCCAAGTATAATTACTTGAAGCACTGCTGAAATCAGCGACGAAAGCCTCGGTGTCTCAAGAGAAAGCCCGAACTTTTGAGCACTGGGGAGTTTCTTGCGCCACTTCTTCCCAGCTAAAACACTAGGAAGTGGTGACGGGCGGGCGTTTTGGGGGACTGTCTATATGTAGAACTTTGATGTTCAAAAAGTGCTGCACTGAGCCTAATTTGAATAAATTACTTTTGAATTTTGAATGGCGGTGCGAGTTTTCGCCACTTCAATGTAGGCCAGCTCTGAGCTGAACATTAAACGAAAATGTAAACAAACCTGATGAGTATATGGGCGGGGTGCATCCGGGTCGGAGGAGAAGGGGTCGTGGAAGGCGCTGTTAGCGTCGATGTTCGGGTTGCCGGCGCCCCCGGACATGTACTTGTTCATCAGAGTGTCGCAGGCGGGGTGGTAGCTGTACACCAACACCATCGCTGAAGTAGGTACAAAAAAAACTATATTTAAGCTTTGTGTTTAATTAAAATTAAGAATTTATACACACAGTTATTTACAGAAATAAATCGTTTCAATTATCACCCATTTCCTAATAAATTTCAGTTCTAAGTAATAGAAGCGAGACTCGTGGAAAATCTCAATAATTCTGGACCCAAGACACAGAAGTGGCCGTCGCGCCAATCAACTAGGGCATAGTTGGTTGCGCACACGAGACAGACAAGTTCAGATTTTTTTTTTTTTTTTTCATATTTCGTGACCTCACATTTTCGATCAAGAATTGATCGAAGGCTTACATATACCAAATGAATCAAAACAATGATATAGTACTTAACATAAAATAGGATTAAATATATAGGAGTCACTGACAGCCCATTCTGCAGAGCCTGCATGGAGGAGCACGAGACAGCAGCACATCTGCTTCTTAGCTGGTATGGTATTCGCGGATTACAGGGCTAAGTACTTTGGAAACCCAGGTACCCTCTGTGAGATAGTAACACTAAGGCGTTGCTGGCCTTCCTTGGGGAGCTGGGGTGGATCGAATGACACATTTGTCCCAACTGCACGCAAAATACGCGCTTAGTCGTGGAGTTACGAAAACTAGCCCGATTTACATACATACATAACATAAAATACTATATTGACTACAGCTTTTACATACACAATTATCAAGGCCCATGTAAATCAAATGATTCAAGTTCAGTGCATCGTATTTTTCCAGAATGTTCAATCTTGTCCCTCTGCAAGGCATGATTACAAATTGAAAACTATTTGAAAATAGTACCTACCAAATTTTGCAAATTTATGTGCGTTACCTGACATGGGGGTAAGTGCATGTTGAAGAATACATAAGGCCAAATCATGTTGCATTGCGTGATGCATCTTTGAGAAATAGGTACTAGATGTTTGAAAAAATACCTTTCTTGCCGAAAACGTCAAAGTACCAATCTATGCAGTTAGTAGATCAACTAAATCTGACACAATCTAAACATCCAATAGGATCATTCAGTAAAATTAACATTCATCATTATAATTAAGTCTAATATTAGCCCACTACTCAACATAAGTCTCTCTAATCGTACATTAGTTTTACTCCGTGCGCTGTCCGTGTCGTACCCGGTACGCCGTGCCGATTTATAACACTTTTCATAAAACCTCATTTTTGTTGATTTTTTTTGATGTGCCTGTGCAATTAAACAGTATTATTCTATCGGCAAAACGTAGTATTAGTTAATGACAAAGAACATGCGACCTCAAATTACAAGCCTTCTAAAAGAAGAAGAAAAAAGAGTAAATGCAAACTTTAAATAACACAGTAGGAACAAATAACGTTACGTTAACAATCTGTTTGGTCCTCAATTAGCAACAACCGTTTGCATTGTGGCGTGCGCGGATCCATAGCTGTGCAATTAAGAACAAAGTAGGCAGAAAATCGTATACAATTGACTGAACTATCACGGGGCAATCATGTGCAATTGATAGTGTGCACTCTGCTGTGATGTCTCTTGATTATAGACTACATGTTTATTTTTCTGTGGGAAAAATTGAACCATTATAAGCTGTGCGATGGAAGTCAGACATTTTAAAGGTTTCGATGCATTAATGGAATTGTGGCCGCGGCCCGCATTTTGAATCAATATAAGACTACAGCCAAATTTCAAGTCACTGGAATATGATGCAACACGATACCCCCTGCCACAACTGGAGGGAATGGGCGGTCATCCATCCACAAGACCGATCTCTGTATGTGTTGCTTAACGTTGATGCTGGGTATCGTGTTACGCAGTAACTGAGTTGTCGAGGTCAGACAGGCAGTAACCCCAAGACTAAGTTAGACTGGAAGTCGACACCAACATAGTTTGACAAGCCAGCAAAGGAGTGGAACTCTTTGCCTGCGTCTGTTTCCGAACGCATGCAACCCTAATCTCTTCAAAATTAAGAGTGAACAGGCTTCTTCTGGGTAAGCTCGCTCCATCGTCGACATTGTTTCTGTCATCCATGACCTAGACTAGAGTCAAGAGCAAACCCATTTGAAAAAAAAAGACTAGGCCGATGAATAATGACATGTATGGAACCAGGGGTGCGATTGTGTAAGGCAATCGTATTCATTTGATATTTCAAAACGTACGGTATAATCTGTCAAACGGCTAATTCTAATTGTGTACGGAGTTCATTTATCGATAACGATTGGGTCGTTAATTTTAAACGATGAGTGAATGATGTACAAGTATTTGACACATAATTCGAATTGCGTATGTTTTTTGAGCTCATTGCTAATGTCAAATGATTGCGGTGACTTGTGACTCATGACAATCGTGAATTATAGTGCTCGTAATTAATTGTTTTATTATTTTCTTTGAAAGAAAAGGGTAAGTAATCGAAACTATCGAAAGAAAAAGGTTGGTGGGTTGGTTGGAAGTGAGTCCAACCAAACGTCGTAGTG
>NDFZ01004472.1:72156-93772 GCA_002192655.3 Mamestra configurata
GTAATAACAAAAAATAGCGGCTTTTTTTAATGTTAATTATTGAAATAATCCTAAAAAAATAAAGATTTTCTGAATATTTTGCATAATTAAACGCAATCTTATACGTTTGTATACGATCCAATACGATCGTTCACTCATTGGATGGACAGTTTTACACAATTCGAATTTTTTATTTACGATTAATGACTATCGTATTCATTATTCATCATGAACTAAAGTTAGACAATCGCACCTCTGGTATGATACTGACAGTGCGCTAACTGGTCGTTAACGCAATGCTCAGTCTATACTAAGCTTAATAATGGACCTCTAACTAGAATTGTAAATAACTAGCATTTTCCACCGGCATCGCCCGCGTGTATTTCGAAAATATATGACGGAAACTTACTACAGAACAAAAAGTATCTTAAGTCCTGATGAATGGCCACGATAAATCGAACCTATACATTCATGATTTGGATTTTAAAAAGGATTTCGCCTCTGAGTTTGTTTCGTTGTTTCTTCTCAGAGTGGTCAGCTAGGAAGTAGTAGTGGCTGGCTTCAACTAGTTTCTATGATATATGTCGTCACCGGAAAGACAAAAAAGAAAACTCATTTTAGCCAAAATGGCGCTTTAGTATTTTTGCCTTCATTTGACCTGTGTCCTTATCTAGGTCTTTCCGATCACGATCTACCCGTGTGCCAATTTTCATCTAAACCATTTCAGGCGCTGGAGCGTGAATAACTATAACGAACCTCCTAACACACCGACTTTCGCGTTTATACTCTAAATAGCATTGAACCTCGCTCATAATCACAGTGGTCTCCAAAGGCCTTGGTGGTGAACAAATTGTGTAACCTAACGATGTGGGGTGATCGATCTGCCTTTACATTCCCAGATGCTTGGTGACGGAGGCGGAGTAGGAGAGCAGGCGCCGCAGCGTGTAGATCTTAATTTTTATACTAGAAATAGCATTGAAGCTCGCTCATACTCACAGTGGTCTCCAAAGGCCTTAGTAGTGAACCAGTCGTGTAGCTTGACGACGTTGGGGTGGTCGATCTGCTTCCACATTTCCAGGCGCTTGGTGATAGACGTGGTATAGGAGTGCAGGCGCCGTAGTGCGTAGTGCTCCCCGGTCTGTCTGTGCGTAGCGCGGAACGACGTCGCGATGGCGTGCGGGTTTGCATTCTCCAGGGGAGTCAGCTCCGTATACATGTCCACGTTTTCGGGCAAATCTGGAGCACAAAGACAAAGATTTAGTGCTAAAGGCATTTTCTTTTCGAGTCGATGGTCAGCCTTAAATATTGTGCGCCCAGTAGGCGGCCACGCGTATAGGCCAGTGGCATTCATTCGATTCTCAATGGAGCAGGTGTTAGGGCACTTGGGGCAATCAAATAAGTGGTGGAAAAGACTTGATTTCGATGGTCTTTCGTCTTCACTTTTATTTATTGGTACTTACAAAGCCAGCGAAAGAAAAACATTAAGTACTTTGTGGTTACATATATATATATAGAGCAGCCATCACCTAATTTGTAGAAGCCGGACAAAAACTTTAAAACCCCTGGACATTTGGGTGAAATTGAAATTTTTCTTGGACACCGATTTTTTTTAAATCGTTTTTGAAAACATCGTTAGCATTTATTTTTTTTAAATTATTCCTTGCGATATAAACTACAGCGTTTAAATAAAATTACAACTTAAATTAAATACTTTTTGGTATCTAATTAAAAACAAATTATAACGCCAGAGGGGAGGGGGGCAAATATTTGTCATTGTGTTTGTTATTGAAAAAGAAAAGTGGTTTGACAATTTTATCGCAAGGGACCTAGAACTTCATTCTCAGAATGTGTGTGCTTTCACAGTTCCTTTACGGTGTTTTTCCAAAAATAACGTATTCAATGTCCAATAATAATGGCAAGCGAAGCGACTCGAAAATTTTAGCAGTTCGTAGATATAGGTAGCGATGGATTAAGTTTATCGACTTATGCAAAATTACTACAAAAATCCATACCATAACTTATACCATACTTTGAGAGAAGATTACTTGATAACTTTTGCCTAAAACCTGAAATCAATTATGTAAGAGCGAGCGAAGCGAGCTGAAAATTTTGTCACCCTCCCTTGGGTAGATTAGATATTTTTGACATCTTCAAAGTTCATGGGAAAAATTGCCGTGCACTTAGTGCACCGTGAAAAAAAAACTCATAATTTGCTGACGTTTGTTATTCATTTTAGTGGAGAATGTGCCCCTTTTAAGAATGAAGACCATTTATGAATATCTTAGTAAAATAAGTTAAGTACAGGCCAAACCAATCTTTTTATGTATATTATTAGAGTTTTAAAATCAGTTTGTTCGAAGCCCAGGGAGCAATTGCACCTGTTACAAACTGTCCGGTTTTTACCCGGACCTTCTTTGAAAACACCGCCCGTACCTTCTCCAAACTAGGACAAATCCGGGGAAACCCGGACGGATGGCAGCCCTGAGTACATATGTATGCGTGCAGTTAGTTAGAACTGCAGACAAAAGTTACGCAAAAAAAATATTTTTTAATGATTAATATAATTTACGCAAAACCTGAGAAACCAAAGGTCCTAACCAAAGATACCTGGGTACTGGCGTAGATCGGTCTGCAGGAACACATCGTCGTTTCTCTCGTAAATCTCGGAACGGATCGTTTCCGGCATGTAGAACGATGCGCCGAGACCTTTACACAACAAAGAAAAAAATTAAAAACACATTTATTCAAACTTACGGCTAAAACAATGGATTTTTTTAATAGAAAGATAGGTGAGAGCATGTTTACCAATGTAGCTGTTGATGCTGATATTAATAAACACAATAGTAAGTTAAATAGTCACATTTCCTTTGGAACGCAGATATTACAATGGTACTTTTAGCAACATAGACAAGTATTTATAACTTACTCTTAACAATTCGCAAGTTTTATTTTATTACAGGCTGACGCAAGGAATCTGGCTAGCCGACACTTTAATCAGACGCATGAAAAGTAAGAAAGAGGAATTCAAACTAAAACTAGCAGACAAACATAATGCAAATAAAATAATTGTATAGCGTAAAAAGCAGTAGCTAAGCACAGTAGCAATGTTTCGAGGTAGTCGCACTGCAAAGTAAACACTGAACAGAGTGCTTATAGCGCGAGTTTTTTAATGTTCTCGATCGCGTTAGCATAAACGTCAATTAGTATTGAAACTGACTTAGCGCCGTCTGGTGACAATAACGGAAAACCTTTTTCATTCATACAATTTGACATGAGCGAACGTTTACGTTAACGCGATCGAGTACGTTAAAAAACTCGCACTAAGTGTTTTTTGATACATCGACACATTCGTCTTACGTTAAATTACTTATCACATTACAAAATAATGAATTGGTCGGTTGAGCAATTTGCTCTTGTTTCTAAAACAATTGGCGCCATAAAATTAGTATTTTTTTTTTCTCCGATGGCTTAGAATGTTGGTACACGCCAGAGTGTATACCTCTGAAAAGGGGCACCATCCTAACATGTTGGTTGACGGCTGTTAAAAAGAGTTATAGACAAGATGAAAAGTAGAGAAATTCATAGGTATTGACTTGCGAAGTCAATTGTTTCCTGTACGTAGGTAATAAGCCACGCTATTGAAGCCTTCATTTACCTCATTCGACTCAGAAGTGCATGCACTGATAAGCAACTAATACATGCATTATTGTGTGTTAACGCGCAAGTATATTTATTTCTGCGTTTATAAAGTCAAAAATAGTGCACCAATTTCCAGCTATTGTAGGTTAATGCCTATTGGCTAATTTAGGCAAAAAGCTTGCCTAGAAATATTAAAAGAGTTTCTTAATACGCCGCTATAAAGAAATCTGTCTTGAGCTCAAAATCCGCAAAGCAATTTACCTAATACGGTCTTCTTTATAGTCTGAGCCCCTTTTTGAAAGTATATATTGATATTTGAGGGGAAATCCCCCTTTATAAAGATGCAAGTGCAAGTAAAGATAGGTAATTAAATTTACTTTAACGGACTTAAGATAGGTAATTCAATTTAAAACTATAATTACGAACGTATCCGCGTATTCCGTATACCGTGTCAATTTACCGTTTACGACTTTTGCTATTACGAAAATGCAATAAACCCATTGCAATCGTACATAAAAACCATTGATAAAAGTAAGTAGGTATCGACCTCATAAAGTTCGCAATAAGCAGTATAAACCATGGCCTATCACAATTCACATGACGTAAGCCTAGACTGGCATATGATAATGTTACTCGTTACATATGTGATTTACAATCGCGACCGCTAGAATAGCAAATCGCGACATTGAATTTCTAAGCTTTTCAAATCGGGGAAACTCGCATTAGCTATACATGTGCGCATTGATCCGTGTTTTTTGAAACCTCGGTCACGGTCAGGCGGTTGTCACACTGCCTTGGCGTTTCTAGGTTTCCCTACGTTAGAGTCAGCTGGAAGTTCGTTGCCTCATATAAGTACGGAGAGTAGTACATCGTCAGTTAGCAAATCTACTCGTCTAATGATAACTGACTGCAGCTTCCTGACGCGCCGTGCAACGTGCCTCGTAGATTGATTCGAACGATCTAGTTAACTGCGCTTGTTTGCCGAGTGCAATACTCAAGTGTTCTCATGACTCAATTGGCGTCACGAGGCTCGGCGGAAGGGGACTTCTTCAGATCTTGACACGAATACTTGTCACCGGTTCACAAGAACACCACGACAATTTGCATTTGATTCGCAACCGCCGTAATGACGGCTATCAAGCAATTTACCAATTTCCGTCGATGGAAATAACAAGCTACACTGCGCTTGATTTCCTTTGTCGGGTGACTGCTATCAGTTCCAAGCGCATCACTTGTTATATAATCAAGTGTTTGAAGAGTTCATCTAAATTTCTGGTTTATTTTAAGCCAGTGACAATAAATAAATGTAGAGCGTCATCAATCATTGGCGATGGTACCGTCACTCATGTTTGGCTGTACCCTTAGGTATGCAGAGTAATATAAGACCCATTCTTGGGAAATCGATTGAAATTACATAATTTTCTGTATGCTAAACTAAGTCAATGTTTTTTCCTAGATCCCAGGTATGATGTCTTGAAGTATGGAACTTATATTTATAATAGGAAATATGGAAGTAATTCTCGCACAGAAAATCAAAGTAAAAAGATGCAAAGCATTGTCCCATGCGAGGGCAGACTTGAGCACGTGCGGCAGCCAGACAAATATTCTTTGTATTAATATTATACAATCTCGCGTAATATAATGCAAAGTGCATAAAGTAATGTGACATATTGTAATAATGGCGGAAAAAGTGGGAAAGATAGAAGAATATAAAATATAATTATGCATTCAAGTTTACAGTGCAGGCGCGCGTTAAACGTGGATTAGATTGACGATTGTTCGTTCTGCATATCGGAGTGTTATTGACCCGCCGCGCAGCGCTACTTATTCAAATTGAGTGATTGATTGTTCTGTTATATTGAGAAGCCTTTGTATAGCATCACCACGTTATTGACTGATGAGACAAGTATCACTAAGGTCAATATCGCAAGCTTGGAGAAACGTGATGCTAATTGACGATGGAGCCGCGCTGATTTATTTGCAACGATATAAAAGTTATGTAGGTATTCATAGCATAAAATAAAGTCGCTTTTCGAGTCTGCATTGCGCAGTTTACAAGAAGTGCACACAGCACTTCTTGTAAACTGCGCAATGCAGGACTCAATCGCTGGTGATAAATACAGCACTTTTTGTTCGGAATTCGCTGTTTGTTCAAGCACGTTTATTTAACGGCAGATATTTTAATATAAATATAATATAAAATTGCTGTCGGTTTTTTATTTATTTTTACAAAAATGCTCGAGGTTTTCTTTAATAAAATATATTCCTTTTTATTTAACAGCCAGCGTGAATGAAAAAATATATACACAAATCTATATTTTTAATTAAAATACAGTGAGATTTAATACATACAAATGCTTATTTTTTAAGGATGGGAAATCATTGGATGACTCCTTCAGTTTTGGTCGAAGCGGAAGGGAGTGTCTGACTCTTACTGACTAAAATCCATCCATGTCCTACAAATGCCCATTGCGTTACAGGGCCGCAGTGACTCTTTCGAACAAATTCCGCAACCACATACAAATGCTACTAAGGTGCATTGGTACATATCGGAGTATTTTTCTAAGGGCGCACATCGATGACTTAAAAGCTCATTAACAGGTAACGTGATTTTAATGACCTATCAACGCGTGAGAGTGTAAAGAAAAAACTCGAGGTTTAACAGTTTTTGACATTGGATAACATGATGCTTTTGTTTTATTCAACATTGCGCGATTTTTGTGCTGCTCAATAAGGACTTATATTATGGACTCAGTAACAAAGTCATTCATTACCTGATTTAGTCATACTGCAAGGCCCAATGTGGCTCGGGGGTCCGGAGTAGATCTGTGTAGCGTACGGTGACGCAGCGCCAGCGCCCACGACTCCGCTCATGCATACCTCCGGAGCCCCTGAAACAATAACACGTTACCTCCTGTTATTAAAATGACCCAAACAAGTTGATACTAAATCAATTTGATCTGCCAGGGTTGCGGGCAAAAAGGGCATTTGAAGGATTACGGGTGGGTTTTAGTCAGCAAGTCTGATTCACTCCCACGCTCCACCCAAAGCGGCAGAAGTCATTTGATGATTTCCCATAAAAAAAAAATCAGTTACTGATATAGGTTGTCGGGGTGACATAAGCAGTGGCGCCTTGTAAAATACGGGTGTCCAGCTGCATCCAATTAGCCGGAAGCCGACGCCACTAATTGGGATGATTTAAGTTACTATGATGATTTGTCATTTAATCGCCAAGTATAGGTAGTGGTAGTGGTGGTCACAAATCTGCGAGAAAGACAAATATTGAGTGCAGTAACGTTGAAAGTTACTATAGTATATATTATTATTAGACGCCACTCTATAGACACCAAATAACTTATTTTTGAATAAATTCATCGTGCCTTTTTTTCCGAACCCTAGAAGTTATGCTTCCATTTATCCTAATCGAAACGTTCCCTAGATTAATCGCCATTCATTAAAAAAACCACCACTCCCACTTCTGAGCCCACTCCCACTGCTGAACAAAGGCCTACCCTTTATTTTTCTAATTGGTGATCTAGCGGGGCAAACTTAGCTAGAAGGGTTTGGAAGAAAATTCATAAAAACAAACTAAAATTGTTAAGTGTGAAACAGGCACTTTCCTGACATGGTTATCTGAGGGATACTTCGACAGTAGACACCGTTAGGTCAATGACGGATATAGGCATAGAGGTAAATTGTTTGATAAGTCACGGCTCATGCGTATCGAAATAACTACTATTTTACGCATTATTTTACTGTGCGGAAATTGAAGGAGATCCCTAAAAACTTCGAAGTGTTTTTAGATTTTGATCTTTTCGTTCTTTTTCTCTTTTCAACCGACTTTCAAAAGGAGGAGGTTCAATTCGACAATGATTTTTTTGTATGTTTGTTATGTGATCATTCTGTCAATTATGAATTGATTTTGATGATTCTTTTTTATTCGAAAGCCTATACTCCTGAGGTGGTCCCATTGGCACCAAGTCAGAATCTAGTGATGGGATCCTATTCTAGGGAAATCGAGGGCAACCCTCAAATTTTAAAGGCACATACAATGTTTTTCATATACTTTCTAACGCAATTCAGATAATTGTGCCTGGTCATCAACATCTTATCTTGCTGAGCTTCTGATGGAAGGTATAAGTTAGGATTTGATGCTGGGATCCTAGGAAAAATGGACTTGGACTGCGAAGACACAAACAAAACTCCTTAACGGCAAATAGTACAACCACTCATTCACTCACTTAGTAGTGGGGTATACTACTATACTACCACTAAAAAGTGGAAAATAAAAAACTTTTATACAAAAAAAAAACCTTCCAAATAAAAAACACTACAAAGTATAGAATAACTTTAATTTCGGAATTCGTTGTCAAAAAACGAAAAAACACCGACTGCCGAAATTAAAGTTAATTAAAGTTCCTTATTTGGAAGTCGGATTTTTTTTTTCTAAAAAAGTTTTTTTTCTTTGCCAATATGGAAGAATTAAAAAGAAAAAGAAGACCATTACAAACGAGATTCCTTTATTATCAACCAACTTAAAACACGAGTGTAAAGATTTTGTTATATCTAAAGTGGATATTAATTTTATTGTCGACACGATCATTGCAGTCATGATACGTGCCGACAAGTCTAAACGCAATAAAGACAGATATAATTATAAAGATTTGTGAGCTGATAAGGAGTAGGTAAGAGATAAGCGGACAAGCAATGTTTGCCCAATACACCGCCGCGACTAACGATACGTTGTCCTTCACGTATACTTGAACTCTTACGGTGCAATCAATATAAAAATTATGATTGGAAAAAGNCTTTTCAACCGACTTTCAAAAGGAGGAGGTTCAATTCGACAATGATTTTTTTGTATGTTTGTTATGTGATCATTCTGTCAATTATGAATTGATTTTGATGATTCTTTTTTATTCGAAAGCCTATACTCCTGAGGTGGTCCCATTGGCACCAAGTCAGAATCTAGTGATGGGATCCTATTCTAGGGAAATCGAGGGCAACCCTCAAATTTTAAAGGCACATACAATGTTTTTCATATACTTTCTAACGCAATTCAGATAATTGTGCCTGGTCATCAACATCTTATCTTGCTGAGCTTCTGATGGAAGGTATAAGTTAGGATTTGATGCTGGGATCCTAGGAAAAATGGACTTGGACTGCGAAGACACAAACAAAACTCCTTAACGGCAAATAGTACAACCACTCATTCACTCACTTAGTAGTGGGGTATACTACTATACTACCACTAAAAAGTGGAAAATAAAAAACTTTTATACAAAAAAAAAACCTTCCAAATAAAAAACACTACAAAGTATAGAATAACTTTAATTTCGGAATTCGTTGTCAAAAAACGAAAAAACACCGACTGCCGAAATTAAAGTTAATTAAAGTTCCTTATTTGGAAGTCGGATTTTTTTTTTCTAAAAAAGTTTTTTTTCTTTGCCAATATGGAAGAATTAAAAAGAAAAAGAAGACCATTACAAACGAGATTCCTTTATTATCAACCAACTTAAAACACGAGTGTAAAGATTTTGTTATATCTAAAGTGGATATTAATTTTATTGTCGACACGATCATTGCAGTCATGATACGTGCCGACAAGTCTAAACGCAATAAAGACAGATATAATTATAAAGATTTGTGAGCTGATAAGGAGTAGGTAAGAGATAAGCGGACAAGCAATGTTTGCCCAATACACCGCCGCGACTAACGATACGTTGTCCTTCACGTATACTTGAACTCTTACGGTGCAATCAATATAAAAATTATGATTGGAAAAAGCGTCTCATACCTACCACACCTCGCCTCAATTGTTACAAGCAAAGTTAACTTTCCTTTGCTCAATATTGTAAACCTTTTATTTTTTTGGGAAGACAGGTTACATGACTATGGGATCTAATTCCAAAGATATTTAAATAAAGCAGATTAATTTTGAGCGACATACAATTTGGGAACACAAAATGCAAAAAAAAAATTGCTGATAATAAACAGACATCCCATTTAAAAACTATAATGATGTCTAACCCATGTGAAAAACTAAGTTTGAAAACTGCAACCATATCTGAAACATTGGCTGGTTAAAGATAAGAAACTTGTACTGAACTATTACTGATAACTGACCATAGTTAATGTACACTGCAGTATCCATTGCATCAACTGAGGAATGATTGGTCTAGCTTTTTATTTACAGAGTATGTCTGTCATGTAGATTCTTCTCCTACTTACCAATTGAAGCAGAGGAATTCAATGCTCCAGATGTGTTCAGGCTGTCAGTTGTGGAGTAAAAATATGTTGTGCCGCCTACATTCTCCTGTAACAAAAAACAATTTGTTCACTAAGATCATCTAATTCACTGCCTCCTAAATACTGAGTTATTTATATTACTAAAGGTAAACTTTAATTAAATTGTAAATAAGGTTAAACACAGGCTTATTTTGAGATTCAGATCGAGTTTTGAAAGTTGGTCATGGATAACTGGTTGTACACATTAAAGCTGTACTTCAAAGTTATGGGTATTGAATTTTTAAGGCTGTTGATATCAACTACATTTTCATATCACAAATTAATGTTCCTAATGGACTTCCAGGTTCCGCTGAATGAATGTCCCATTATCATGATCATAAATTGGTTCTCTATATAAATACTTAATTTGCATAACTTCTATAAACATTCATGAATGTCATTGCAAATTTAATTATTCTAATTTATCACAACAATCCATTTAACTTGCAGATACAAGACTGTTTCTGGTTTTACTAAAGTTATTTTCTATTGTGATTGTTTTTTCATCTCAAAGCAATTAATTAGATAAGAGATAACATTATTCAACACTAAAAAAATATCTGATTTGATTCATATTATTTAGTAATCAGGATGCCTAATGAAACATATCTGCAAACATTTTATTTTCATATCACATCTAAAAGTGGAGAAAATCACATTTGTATTTGGTTTTTAATTCAAGTTCTGGTCTAATATCATCATCATCTTCCTGCCCTTATCCCATGTTACTTGGGGTCGGCGCAACACGTTTTTTTCTTCCATTCTGTCCTGTCAACCGTCACGCTATCACTAACTCCCTAGTTCTGGTCTAACATCGGGGGCAGTAAAAACGAACTGCTATGATCTAGATACTGTTGTAGCGTTATTTTACCTGCTGAAATATCACATGCATGTATCAAAAATCCCGATTTAAAATAAATTGGGATTTTTGATACAGAATGCATGCAGCATTCACGTGTTTTAAGCATAAAATTTGTTACAAATTTTAGTCTAAATCAGTCTTTCCGATTTCACTGTTTTTTTTTTTAAAGGAAGATGCTTGTCTGTATGTAACTCGGGCTGGTTTCCGCAACTCCACGACTAAGCGCGTATTTTGCGTGCAGAAGGAAGATGCTTCAAAGCTACTTTGTTTTAATCATGATCTATATCTGTAAAAGAGATCCCAGTCGGTCCGAAAAAACTTAGCTTTTCATCATTGAAGATTAGGGTTTGTAGAACAAACGTGATTTTTCCAGGCACTTACTGTGATGTGATGGAAAACTTTTAATTATGTATATGTTTTGTGTTTACAGTATGAAATAATAGAAACATAGTAAGAACTCAGATAATTTCAAAAGTTTTTAATTTATTTGATTAGTGTTATTAGTGTTTACCTGGTGCACTTGGGATGTGTTTGGTAAACCTCCCATAGCCGAAGGTGATGAACTCTCAGGGGACTCCGGCTGCATGAGGTTTGGTGGACTGAAGTAGTTCATTGGAACAAATTCTGTAATCACCACCTAGGACAACAACAAAAATTAAATGAAAAGGTTCTATGAAAGAAATATCACACAAAATATTAACATCATTAAACCAATCATCACCTTCTTGATGGCAGTGGGTGAGGACTCCAGACTAAGTGTCCCCAGTGCCTGGTTCAGGGATCTTGTAGGGGTCGAAGTGGAGTGATTCTGAAACATCGTAACATTACTGACCACTGACTACAAAGGCACACCTCACGCACAAGTTTGAAAGGTTTCTTACCATATAGGTCGCCAACTTCGACTCTTGCGGCAGCCCATTCGGAGGTGGGGGCGAATATTGTAAAAACATCGAGGGATCCATCGTTTCCAGCTCACGGTGTAGCCAACTCATGATGACTAACGAAAAAGGCTTGTGTAATCGAAAATGGGTATCCGCAGTACGGATTGACGTTTCGGTGAAGCTACGCGATCTGAACTTCGTTCACCTGGCTGATCATCAACAGCCCATCGTCCTCATCTGTTATGCTTAGCTTACTGATCGCAAACATCACAAGGGATGACCGTGATTCCAGACATTTTCGCTTTCTTTTCTATTTTTCTATGTACCTACTCGATACACTAATTAACACCCGTGACAGAAAATCAAGCCATACACAAATAAGTGATTATGATAACTTAGCTCATTGTCACAAGAATTGTGTGTAAAACAGTAGTTTATCAATCGATCAATTCAAGTAGGATTCAAGACTTTCAACAAGTTTATTACATTTAAAATTTCTGAATAAAAAACAGCGTAGGGACACGAAGACAAATACACATTAAATTACGCTACACACATACATACGTAGACAAGCCGTAAAGTAAACGTATTCTGAAGAACGTAGGAAATCAGTCATAGACTACAGATGTTAGCCAACTAAATCAAATTGTTTAACATTTCCCAAAACACAGTGTCAGTTTGTTGTTGTTAAATTAAGCAAGATAGCAATCGTCTATGAAAATACTTTTAGCTGCAGTAGTTTGAATGGGAATGTTTGAATTATAGTTTAGAACGTCCTATGCAAAGAGAAAAAATAATAGTATGGTACGGGTAGGTAGTCCTATGGACGCCGCGCTGCCAGATTAAAGTGGTGACCAATTGACGCCAACCGCAATCGAAGTAATGTTAAAACGAAAATCGCGTATTCGCGCCATGATCGCTTGTCAGGACAAAACCGACGATTGTGATTGAAAAAGTGATTTTGGGCGTTGCATGGCGAGCTTTATGAGGCAAAAAACAATTGTTTCCAACACGAGTGAGTCTGTCAATAAAAATTTAGTCGATTCTTCTGAATAAAGATCATGTACACCTGGCTTATATGACTAATGAATGACAGGTGTACGCATTTAAAAATAAATGCAGAATTGACTGGGCTTACTTGTCTGCTGTACGTACGGTTTTTATTGCGATTTATCTTGTAAAGTATCTTCGAAAAAAGATCAAAAGGTCTCGTGTTTTTATTATTGTTTCGTATAATTTTCAATCTTGTTTATATCGCTCAAAGTTCTGTGCTCTGTAGTAATTTATACAGGCAGCAGTAGTACTTTTGTTTTTTTTTGTGATAGGCATGGACGTATACGTTCATGGTAATAGGAAAAACAATGCACGTCACAATGTTATATTTCATATTTGTGTAACTCGATTAGTGGTACATCTCGAAGTAAAATAATCTTACTCATGATAGCATATTTAAAGGCTTGAGTAGTGGCGGATGTGTTTACTAAATTGTCTTTTTTGTAGGTATAAAAGTCAGGATGGATTCCTCATACCAGGGAGGTGTGACTTACGAAGATAATGCTAATAACTTCCAGCGGCTATCGCAAACTATCGCCAGCAATATAAAGAAGATATCACAAAATGGTAAGTAGTTCTATTGTTTGCATTATCAACTTTTTTATCATTATTATTATCTTTTGTGTCTACCTTTCGTTTGTTTATTCTTAGTCATGCATGTATGTTGTGTTTCTATTGTAGATTTTGAAGGGGCGTTCAACCCACACACTAACTCAGAGGAGATGCTTTAATGCAGAAAAGTAATTATAAGCGTAAGCTTATAATAAATTTTCTGCATTATCATTTAGTACTAAAGGTTTTAGTTGATGATAGAGCATTTTATTGACCAACCAGATACTATACCAGGCATTTATATATATCCTTTGCACATTACCTGTACATAATGTACAAGAGAAAAGTCCAAAATAATTCTCAAAAGATTCTGCATGTCTGTGTGCAACCAGAAGGATGTTATTTTAGTTGTTTTTATCATCATCTTAAGTACAATTCTTACTTCAGACAGCATAGAAACTCACAATATAGCTTGTTTCATCAAAGATTGCTACTACATAACCTTTTTAGCATGAAGTAGTGTTTTTATTATTCAAACTAACTCATTGCATTTATTTAAAATAAACCAAACAGGCACCTTTGAATTGTCGGGCAGTTAGTGAGAAAGTTGAAGCTAATTACTTGTTCTAAATTTTTAAATCAAGTTATAATGAAATGGCGGTACAGCAACTGCCTTTCAAGTTGTAAGGAAATCCTGCTTTCAACCTTCAAACTGCAGTTTACAGAAAAAGAAGCCTATAAACTATTTGCCAATCAAAACTAGTTTTAACATTTTTCTAAGGGAGGTGGCATAACCTTCAGCCGCCATTTTGACGATTTTTTGAAGTCGCTGCACATTATTAAACTTCTATATGTGGGTAGAGAATACTTAATAAAATAAAAAATGTTAAGATCATGGTTCCCAAAGTGTCACATTGCTTTAGAGGTAAAGTTACCATGTGAGGATGTGCTTCTATGCAGTAGATTATCGTTACCCATTTAGATAAATAATACTATTCTCAGGTAAGTAGGCAAGTTTTGAATAAAGTGGTTTTCACATGTTCTTATTTTAACTTACAAGTAATGATTAAATCAAGCTGGGAAGTATGATTTGAATTTAATCTGATGCATAATAGCACTTACTTAAGTCAATTTAATGATGGTCATGATTGTCACATGGTGACTTTACATTGAAATATCTCAGCAACGTGACACTTTAGGGCACCATGTTCTTAAAGTATCCTCTACCCACATATAGATGTTTAATGATGTGCCGCGACTTTAAAAAAACGTCAAAATGGCGGCTGAGGGTTATGTACGCACGTTAGATAGTGCGCTGCGCCTTTGAAAAAAAAAACAAAATAGTGGCAACAAATTTCTTCTTATTTTATCATACTGATTTTCAAATCAAATCAATAGTCAAGTTCACACTAGCTAATACCAAAACTTTTCATTAAAACAAAATAAGGTACTTGGTTTGATAGACAGCTGGATAGACTTTAATAGATTTCATTTTATTTTTAAATACATTGATTTTTAATCGCACTTGACACATATAAGAACGGGTTGGACTGCTGGACAGTGACCCTGAAAGACGCTCTCATATTTAAGTTCCTCTATTCCTTTATTATTAATCATGATTTCCTTTAAAACTATCAGTTTCTGTTGGCAGTGTCTTCAATGTCAAAGATGGTCAACCAGCTCCAGACACCACAGGACTCGCAAGAGCTCCGGAACCAGCTGTGAGTGGAGTCATGGTCAATTTACAATTGAACATAATAATACTTACTGGGTTTTACAATTATTACATAAAACACTAATCTCTTATTGCTTTTTTAATTATTGGGAAATTGTATTAATTCATCTACTAGGAAACAGGGTGGAAGAGGCACCAAAATAATAACACTCAAATAAGGGATCAATCAACTTGTCTAAAATTAGATTAACTCAAACAGGACACATTCAGTTATTCAAACAGAACTGCATACCCAATAGTCACATGGTCAAGTATTATACAAATCAATAAGTGCTTTTAACAATATATTAATTTGTAGGCGTCAGATACAAAACTACACGCAAAAACTGGCCAAGGACACGTCATCACTTATCATGGAACTGATGAAGCTGCCAACAGACCAGCCGGCCAACAAACTGACAAAAGAGCGCCTCAGTGATGAGTACATGATCACACTCAACTCCTTCCAGGTTTGTCAATTTTACCAATATTGTACTTACGCCCTTATAGGACGGCTCGTTCAAAGTGGCCAATAAGCTGGACAGTCATTTCAAAGTCAATATTGCAATGTCATTTTAATTTGAATATTTAACCTTAAGAACGTTTATGACCCATGTCAGAGCACAAAGTGTGTGTTAAAGGGTTAAATTTAAAAGTCTAGATGTCTGTTTATCAATTACGGCTCAAAGACTTGTCACATAGGTAGGGACAGAGGAAATTGTTATGCTGGTTGTACATTCTCCTGGGATTCCGAAAGTCCCTCCGGATAGCTGGCACTTTAGGTAAAGACTCTAGAATCAAGCATACACGCAACATGGAAGATGCCGTAAAACGACAACCCATGATGTCATCACCCAATGACAAAGCTCAAAAGATGCACTATTTCCAAAAGCACTATAGCATAGTGCTAACACAAGAATCGGATAACCACTCAGGAGAGCTGAGAATCTACACTGATGGATCAAAAACAAGTACCGGAACCGGAGTTGGAGTTTACTCCAGCGACCTCAACATTAGAATATCCAGACCACTAGGAAAGCTCAATACCGTTTATCAGGCGGAATGCGTGGGCATTATCCTAGAAATCCATGCCATAGAAGCCAGGGGAGTCACGGACACTCATATTCGTATACTCTCCGACAGCGCCTCAGTTCTCCAATCCCTAAATAGAAACTACGCCACCTCGAAACAAATACAAGAATGCCACAGTGCACTAGAACGCGTCACGGTGACAAACCGCGACACTGTGACGCTGCAGTGGATAAAAGGTCACAGCGGATCACTAGGAAACGAAGCGGCCGATGAACTGGCCAGGAGGGGGTCTGGTACGATGGCTGTTGGACCCGAACCCATAGTGCCACTCCCTTTCACCCAGCTACGCACGTGGCTACAAGAACATACCCACACACAAGCAGAACGCTGGTGGACCTCGGCACCAGGCTGCAGGCAGTCCAAGGAGGCTATACCACTCCTAAACAATAAACTCACCAAGCGCCTTCTGCGACTGGATAGGGGCAGTCTGCGAATGGTGGCGGGGACCATCACCGGACACTGCTCACTGAATAAGCATTTCCACACACTAGGTATAACAGACAGTCCTCTGTGCAGAGCATGCATGGAGGAGGAGGAAACGGTGTCGCACGTGCTCCTTGAGTGCACAGGCGTCGCCGATATACGTAGACAAACGATAGGAACACCAAATTCACTCACAGACACCCTGAACTCTTTAGGAGGACTGATCTGCTTCTGGAGGGAGGTTGGCTGGTTGGAATGACGGCCGCCATGGCCCACGCACAATGGTCCAACATCAGGACTAAGTGCGGAAACCATGCCCCAATAGATAGATAGATAGATAGATAGATAGTCCCTCCGGATATAAGGAAAGCTGTCTTGCCGCTCCATTTAATCAATTAATCTTGATGTCTGAAAACCCTCGTATCAAGTAACCTTTTGCTGTTGTTTCATCAAAACCTGTTGGAAATTAACAATCAAGCAAAATAGGTACTTTACTTTATTTCATAAATTCTTAGTTTACTGAAAACCATGAACAAAAAGATCTATTCACTGATCTAAAATGTTTAACCATACTCAGTCCTGTAGTAATAAAATAACAGCACCAATTGTATTGATTAGTGTTCTTTTCTAATGAAAGTTAATATGGTATGATGTTTATTTCCATTCATCATTGTAGCCTATACTATACCTACTACTTATAGCTAGTAATCACTGTCGCAGTTTGAAAAGGTAACTAAACAATGCAATGTTGTATAGTATTTGTTAGTAGTTAGTAATCATAGCTGTCAATTATACACTAAGCACAGGTTGTGCTGTTGCAGTATGTTATTACAGTACCATGTACAAACATTTACATACAGTGGCCGTATTACGGAATGTAGTTCCGTCTCTCTCGCATTTGAATCATAATGGTAACAACACGTCATAACCTGGATCTCTATTCTGTCTGTTTATAAACCCCAACAGTTCTATTAAGCCTCATCTTGGTACGCTAGAGGTCAAATGAAGTCAATAAGCAAAACTATTTGACTCTCTGAATGACGCCTCTGCGAGCGAGGGATTTGCACGAGATAAATAAATCTATTATTTTTTAAATCCATTGTGACAAAAGTATGCAAGAATAGCAACTAACAAACCAAAAAATCGATAAAAAAACAATAGTAAAATAAAAACGTAATTTTCATCGCATTTTTTTTTTATGAAAACTTACTTTTTACCCTAAGGTGTTAGGGTAAAAAGTATTTTAGTATTTTTTGGAATACCTTGGCAGAGCCATCTTTTAATGTGTTTCATTTGACCCAAAAAATAACTGCCGAAAAAACTTGTATTTAATCAAATAAACCTAAATTAAAATACCATAATTAAAAACCTTCAGTAAAATGGATCGAGCGTGACCAAACATATCGATCACAGAAACTAGGTCAAGTCCAGCAAATATCTAAAATTTACAAGTGCATTAGAGAAAGACGGGGCTGAAGTGTATATATAGCCTTTCTTAACCTCGACAACTCTTTGACATGATGATAAAAATCATGTTCCTATGAAAATCCCAATTCATTTAAAGTGTGTTATCTCATATTTTCCGAGCCTGCACAAATAAACTCCTTTTCCTTTTAAACTTATGCGTTTCAAAAGTATAAGGATTCCATGTGTTTCACACGGAACCCTTATACGATACGCCTAGCTGTCTGTGTTTTTTCCTTTTAAATATTCTTTGCATTTCGTTAATATATCGAGAATTGCATGAAAAACTTAAATAAAAAAAAAAACATACTGTCGAATTGATAACCTCCTTCTTTTGGACGGTTGAAAATAGTGTTCTGTGACTAAAGTCATGACGTGACGTAGCATTAGTCATCAACTCATCACGCATTGTATTCTTGAGAGGCATATTCGTAAATAGCTAGTGAAATGTGAACTATTGCCATTGCCTTCACGAGAATATAGAGTGAATCCAATCCAAGTATTGACAAGTTTTGGAATCTTGTCTCGGCACTAACCACGTCCGACTGGCATGTTGCTACCGGCCTAGAAAACAGTTCAATAACATTAGGATATTCAGAACGTATTAAATAAATAGCCTTCTAACAATAAAACAATGGTTTTCCTTGTGGCCTCAAAAGTTATAAGTAGGTAAACCCTTAACGCACTAATTCAGTGTGTAAGTTATCAAGTTAAAAGATAAATTGCGATCGATCATGATCGGTGTTATACTTGGATCCTCTGGGTATGATTACAATACAATGTCATGTGACAAACAGCACACAAGGATCGGGATTTTACTTAAATATTGAATCTAGAATTATCCGATACGATTAAAGTACACACTGCAGTACCTACTAGAGACTATAGTACTCTGCACAAGAGATTAAATTACGCTTTTAATAATATTAATTAATCCTTAGTGACATTCCTGGCAAAACATGAATATAAAACAAATCCTGATTCAATTCAAATAAAGCCATTCAAAAAAATAATAAGCATAGCCCAAAGTCCTAAATAGTCTAATGAATGAATGTTTGAAATCAATGGCTGTTAAAATATTTATAACGAATCAATTTTAATAATGCGTTGATAACAGCATTTGATAAAACTTTGTCCAGTGATAAAATATTCTGGGCGTTACTTTTGCGTGTGGAACAATAATTATTTGAATAAAAGAAAGAATTGCTACGTGGATCGATTCTGTAAACCTCTCACCGCGTAAGCTTAGGTGAAGTGAACATGAAGTGAGTTGACAATCCGTACAAACAAGATGGACTGACAGTTCACTTCATGCTCACTCCGCCTAAGTTTACACGAAGAGATGTTGACAGAATCGACCGGCTATAACTAATCGTAGGAATGGTGCCTGTTAAAGTCTCACGACGATGGTCGGTCTATGATCGACAGTGGCTGGCGGCCTTAGCAGTTACGATCTGATGGGCGCAGATCTTTGCGAGGCCCTTGTCCTTTTTGTAATGCGTATACATGTAGATCGAAAGCAGTTATTTCCGATGATATTATAATATAACACAATGTAAAAATAAATTAATATAATAGGGTATTTGACTAGTATAAAAAATCTAAATGAATGAATACCTATTTGATAGATGATATTAAAACATTACGACTTGTGAAAAAATAAATAAATTGGTCAAAAAACAGAGAAGTTATACAGTTTTGAAGTTATTCTTCCATCCTTGTCACACAGAATGTCATTTGTACTGGATGGCTTTAATTCAATATGGCGGGACTTGTGAGAGACGTTACACGCAATTAGTGCTGTCTCTGTTTATTACAGATTTAAAAATGCAACACCGCCAATTTTGAGATTTTTTAGCAATATTTTTTAACTGCGTCTTTTCTGCTCTCTGGGTTTTGAGAAATGTAATAAAAATCCAGTCAAATTCCCTATTGTGTAAAAAAAAGCAAACACATGTAAATACCACAAAGAGCAAACGGCCGCGGATAGCGTTTGCGCTGTCCCCGCGGTCGACACTGATGATCGGATTCACTAGCTCTAGGTAGTTATATTGACAATCATTACTGCTTTTAGATATACACATTTTTATGATTAGCAGTTAGCAAAATACTAAGTTAGATGAAGTTCCCAAGTTGTATGAAGAGTATGACGTTAGTAGAAATAAAATGACGCAATACGGCTTCTTGGAACGACCCTGGGTTGTGAGCACAAATAAAATTAATCAATTATTTATTACCTTATTTGATTGGCCTCCAAACAAAACTATATTACGTTAGTAGGGTAGGTAGCGTAGGGTTTCAGTCGTAAAGCAATTATTTTTTAACTGCGGTTCACCGCTATAATTATTTTGTCGTACTAGTACAAAGTTGGCCTTTATTAATTGTTTGAAAGTAATTTCCAATAAGAAAGTATTACGCAACATACCTACGTTATGTTTAAAAAAATATATATTTGAGTAATTGTAAATTGTAATGAAATTTATATTAGAAAGACATAATATAGGTACCTATCATACGTAATATAATATTTTAATTGAGACATAATGGTTGTTATTCAAATTGAAAACTTGACACCAGCAAACAAGTTTCTTTGCTTCATAGAAACTTCTTTACATGAGCTGTAAGGTGGTATTGTGAGATTTCAAAGCGTCGAAATATTGTGAATCAGACGCAAAGGAATGACATTGACACGTTTTTAACTTCTTCTGTAAAAAATATAGTTGTTAACATGTTATGTATTTTTTTCCTCAGGCGACGCAAAGGCTGGCCGCGCAGAAAACTAAAGAAGATGTGAAGAAGTCGAAAGCCCAGTCTGTAAACATCGGCGATCCCTTCGCTATAGGAAGTAAGTACTTTCATACCTTGCTTGTTTTCGAATAGCATCGACTATAGGTAATACCTAATAATATGAGGTGTCAATGACATTGGTTATGAGGTATTTATGCCTGCCATGCTTTTGCGAAAAGAGATGGTGGATCAGTGATGTATAGCTCCATCTGTCTCTCGCAATATAATCATGACGTCAGTAAAATGTCATTTTAAGACTCCTGGATGAAACTACTACGGATCAGAGAAGCACAGGAAAGGCTTTCAATTATTTATTCCCATGAACGCGATACAGCAATTTCAACAATGGAGCATGACTTCATCCCCCTCAATACTGGCGAAGAAAGCATCGACATTGGGATTGGAATATATCAAACAAACGTAATTGCGTAATACAGCATGAAATGAAAAGGGTAAAAATATCTATGTTTTTGTTACTGGGTAAAAAGTGCGTCTAGTAAAGTTGTCGCATTTGTATGCATAGATCCAGGAAAGTTATTTTTTAAATACCCTTTTCGTCTCTAAACTGTGTCATTACTTTATTGGGTTCGTTATCCTGTGAGGATACAACAGTAGTTGTTTTGTAGTATGTACGCCTTTTTTTTTTTTTTTTTTGATGTCCGGGGGAAATCCTCGTGGAAATCCTCCACCCTGGGGCGGGTGGAGGGTCTGTCAGACTCTTACTGACTAAAACCACCCTGCTGTTCCATCTCCTACCTACGCCGGAGATCGCGGGAACGTATGGGACATCCGCAATCTGCGGCTGGGCCGGCCCGCATATGCGGGCCACCTCGCGTTGGCGAGGGGAGTGAGGTGTTTGACTCCCCTCGCTACGTCAAAGAG
>NDFZ01004473.1:0-54536 GCA_002192655.3 Mamestra configurata
GTAATCGATACAATACTCTTTTTAACACCACAAGCAGTGAATTGACTTATAACAAAAGGAGAAATAGCAGGTATCGGATAGTTTGAAAGATGACTTAGTGTAGCAGCTTTGGTGGCCCTATCCAGTACTGGCGAAGTTGAAAAATGACTATTTAGTAAGTTGAAGTCTAAGTCTTTAGGAATCCTTTCATGAGACTTTTTTCCGATACCTAATGATTTGAGAAAATTCCAGACCTTAGCTGGATCACCATTTTGAACAGAACTGTGAATATGTTGGCGGTTTGCGTTCCTACACACCTTGCTGCTGTGTTTTCTAATTGAGATGTATTTTTCCCTGTTTACGTCGTTGGGCCGAATTTTAAACTTAAACTTCGCGGCTGCTTTTTTACTAAGTAAAAGTTTAATCTCATCAGTCAGCCATGGTGCTGGAAGATGCTTCACTCTTACAGCCCGAATAGGTGCATGTGTGTCGTAGAGCTGGATTAGGGTAGAAGTCAAGATTTCAACTTGTTCGTCGACGGACGAGGATGTGACAAGAGGCGTCCAGTCAATGTTGCTGGCATCCTCTCGAAGACGATCACTGTTCATCCCATCAAAATTGCGAAGCAAAAGAGTTTTGGACTTATGCTTAGGTGGACGAATTTTATAGGAAGTGAAAATTAAGTCGTGATAGGAAAAGGCGTCAGCTGAACATTGACCATGTTTAGCGACGTGATCGAGAGATGAGACAAAAATAAGATCGAGGAGTGAGGGGACTGAGTTAGGAAAATGGTGAGTGGCACCAAGATCGAGTACAGAGAGATTGGTAGATTCAATAATACGGAGAAGAGAAGTAGAGCGGGAGTCATTTTTAAGGAGACATGTATTAAAGTCGCCCATTATGATGCTATGACTGTAAGAGGGAATTAAGGCTTCTAAAATACGTTCAAAAGAAGAGAAGAAATTAAACCGAAGAGAAGGGCAGTAGTAGACCCCAAGAAGAATCTTAGAATGATGAAGTTCAACTTCCAGGAAAAGATGTTCACCAGCGTTCGACGGGGGCGGCTGAGTGGACATGTTAACAATAGAAAAGGGAATGTAATTACGAAGGTAAATAGCCACACCACCACCACCACCGACTGCGCGATCATTCCTGATGAGTTGAAAGCCTGGAAGAGAGTAAGAGGAAGACGGAAGACAAGGTTTTAACCACGATTCAGAAACAAGGATCGCATGAATATTCTTACAGTCAAAATTGGCCAGCATATCAGCGAAATGAGCCGGAATACTCTGGGCATTTATGTGGACTATGTTAAAGTTCTTGGAGACATCGGAAAATACAGAGACGAGAGTGTCTGATAACGAAGGAACACTTAAGAAGCTTTCATTATCACTATTTAAAGAAAAAAAAGTATCAGTATCACTGCCACAGCCTGGGCTGAGCATATACGAGTATATAAAAATAAGATAAAATAAAAATCTAAAACAAAAACAATAAAAAATACGATTTCAAAAGTTGTGTCCACCTGCCAGTTGTGCTTAACACAATAGTAAAACGAAAAATAAATTAAATTTGATGTTGTAGGTATAACAAAGTACGAGTAAAATGTGTGTGTAACCCGAAGGATCGCCAAACTGAAGTGGCAGTGGGCTGGGCACATTGCTCGCAGAACTGATGGTCGATGGCGCCGAAAAGTTCTGGAGTGGCGACCGCGTACCGGAAGACGTAGCGTAGGCGCGATCTCCCACAAGGTGGACCGATGACCTGGTGAGGGTCGCGGGTAGCCTATGGATGCGAAACGCACAGGACCGGTTATTGTGGCGACACGCGCGGGGAGGCCTTTGTCTAGCAGTGGATGTCTTTCGTCTGATATGATAACCTTAACTGTGACCGAGTATTGATGAATAACGTAATGTTGTTTATAAGATGATTTTTACGAAAACCTTATTTTGATCATAAACTCTTATCACGTAGATAACAAACTTTTACGCATCTTTAACTTTTAATAAACGTTCTGTGTACAAAAACAAAGTTCTTAAGTAAATATTTTTCAGTCACCGTACGGCACTTAAGAGAAAAAAACATCCTGTTTAAAAAGATCCAAACAAAAATACGAAGAATATTCCTCTTTTGACCTTAGTTTGTGTTCAAGGTCGGGGTTGATCAATCTGGTAGAAACGCAGAAAATATTAGTCCTACCCTGTTTGTAATAGTCAGGGCAATATCCTCTTTTGTATGAGGTAGCAACTAAAACATGACGAAGTGGAGGCTTGGGTGAAGTGATCACGAAGTGAACTGTCATTCCATATTGTTTACAAGGATTTCCAGCTCACTTTATGGTCACTTCACCCAAGCATTCATTTCGACATGTTTACAGAATCGACTGGTTTTTCAAATGCCATTTTCTTCATTGGTCTTATCTTATCTTTGTACGTTATCAATCACAAAATGTAGTGCGACATATGTATAATTATTGTAAGTCCTTGACCTTTAACCTATGTTTTACAAATAAATTTTATGATTCTGTTTCTGAACGGAAAATTCAAAAAAATTCAAAATTCAAAAGTCATTTATTCAAATTCTGAATCATATATTTCTATATCATAATTACAAAGAACACCCGGCACAAAAGCTCACACAAAACTACCCTCAACTCAGCTAAAATATTATAAACGCCAAACAAATCTCAGCTGCATTCTGAACCATTCACTTTGAATAATTGAATCAGTCTGACTGAACCCCACGGAGCCCCACGAACCCCACTGAACCCCACTGAACCCCACTGAACCTCGCGGACTCCCGTACCTGCTGTTTTACGATTCACTTGGTAATTATTCAGACGGGCATCGCCGGGGGATCTCGTAGTTCATGAGACATCAACTGCGGGTCCTGCATCATTTATTGAGTAACTTTGTAGAACGTTTTGATGTTCGAAATGAAGGTAGTTAATTATTTTGGATTTCGAGTTAGTGTGAGACGGATTTGAAGGTTGTATTCTTTGTGTTTAATTTTTAATGTGGGACGTTTGTATGTGATATGCGGGAATATTGTGGTAAAAATAGGAACTAGTTGGTAAGGATTTTATAGAACCCAGTGCGCGCACGTAAATATAAATGAGCAATTTTTAGTTTTTTTAAGGTTATTATTTAAATTGCAATGTCTGTCAGTTTGCTTAGCTCAAATGTTGAAAGTTGAATTAAAATCACTTTCACTACAGAGTCGTTACGTGTTGGTTCAGTTCTAATTATAATTAATATTTATTTTATGACTTAGTTATCTATTATTAGTCATTAATTTTATGGCCAAGTATAGTTGTGATCGGTGCTGATTCCAAAGATTTCGTCTATACAACTTATGTATCATTATTTCCAAAGCATACAAGTTAATATTTGGTGACCTTCCTCAAGGAAGACTTTTGGCCAAACGGTGTGCTGTATCGGCGTTTCCGCGGCGGCTACACGACACCTCGCAGAATAACACGACGCCGTCAGTTCATGTGTAGTAGTTTTTAAGTTTTGTTTATCAAATATGTATTAGTTTATAGTTTTCGTTTTAATACTAATATATGTAAATTGTTTTATGGGCCTCAGTTTCCTAAAATAAAGGATATATTATTATTATAATATGGGTTCTGCCTACTTAGAATTTATTAATATTTATATTAACTAAACAAGAAAATAAAAGAGAAAGTTTTTAATCCTTGATGTGATCACAAACCGCAGCATTACCTAAAGATAGCTAACAAGAAACACATCTCAGCACAACCATTCATTCACACTAGTAGTACAACACTAAATCTAAAGCTGAGCATACACAGCGCACTATTTGTAGCGGCGCAAAGCTGTCGGTCTGCATCGCTCGTACAATTAGTTGCCCCGAGTGGAACGGAGCCGACAGACTATTACTGAGTTGTGGAGCCATTTTATTTTGTTGGGAAATGTTATACCGTGTGGTAGGTGCTTACTAAGTTAAGATCGGCTAAGTGCGAGTCGGTCTGGAAAGGGTTCCTAATGGGTCAACCAACCATTGACTTCTTTACTAATAGGCTACAGGAATCGAAAGGTGTTCCTGTAGCTTATAAGCAAAGAACTTTTTGCCCAATTTTTTCAAAATAATGGCCAAACTAGTTATTTACTGTTTTTCTTTTTGGTTTCCGTAGGTGCGTCATATTTATGGTGATACTGATATACAAAAATATTTATCAAAAAAAATGTGTTCGTTAACAACCGCATTTGTATGGAATGCTGTGTCGCGGCCATTAGCGTCCACCTCCAAGAGGGGAGACGACAGCGTTCCAGGCATATACACAGAAAAATTAAAAATAATAAAAAACAAAATATAGGTGTTTAAGATTTTGGACAATACAATTTAAAAAAAATCTATCAATTTAAAGAAAATCAGCACCATGCCATGGTTTCCCCATAGCACCACGCTGAGTGGGAGCCTTCCTGGCACGGTATTGATGTGCATCTGCCGCCTTATGTTTCTTCCATTATTTGTTCTCTTAATTTCTTGCACTTTTATTGTCTTTAATTGCATAACTTAAGTGTCTTTTTAAATATAAAATAAGAATGTATTCCTAATAGGTTTATATTGATGCACGTTTGCACTGTGGCAATCAAATATTTTTGTTTGTTTGACTTTGTACATATAGAGAATTTTTAATTCCGGATATGGGATGCGAGTAAAATCGCGGTCAACAGCCAGTTGTTTATCATTGACTCTTAATACAGTGATTTATTTTTGGACACAAAACATGACATATCTCCAACTCAACAAAATTTCCAGCCACATTTTTTATCCTGCCACTATATTTATAAGGGACATATTGCAACAAATTGCATATTTATGAGGCTCGCGGAGAAATGCGGCGGATGATAAATATCAGGCGGATGTGACGTCACGACACACGCTTCCTCTGCAGGTGAACTTAGCGCGCGAGGAGAGGGATTTAGTGGGTACGGGGAAGATACGATTGCGATTCTGATACGATACGATGGGCTCGTGTTTGAGCACAATCTCACCTGATGGAAAGCGACGATGGGGTCGACGAAGGAGCACGCTTGTGAAGAAGTAACCGGTTCACTCTCGAATTAAAGACCCCCAAATTGAAGCTATCAGGAAATACAGACTCGGGCAAGGCATTCCTCCAAGTCAAGTCAAAGTCAAAACGTTAATTCCAATTAGGCCATTAAAAGGCACTTTTGAATGTCAACATTACAGTTAAAATAATATATTGTATAACAATAAAGTGACACTACTGTCCATTCACAAAGGTAGATTCTTATGGAGAAGAACGGACAAGAAACTCCATAGTTACTCTTTACAAATAAAATTTTTACAGTAAATGGTACTCACATACTTACAAATATTGCAAACAATTGATTTTACAATGTCTGTATAGTTAAATTCATTATGCCAACCAGTTTGATTTACTCCTACACTCTTGATTGTCCTATGGAGCAGAACTACTTTCATATTCAGTGTTTCTCATATTATATGGTGTCCCAAATGTACGATAGATTTGAATTTGCCGCCAAACATAAAAAAAAAATTGTTTCGGGAGTAAAAATGTACATAAACGTGATAGTAGCTCAGTTTACCTCTCTGTCTGCCTGTTGAGCTCTTAATGACTGAATGGCCTATATGTATACCATTCAGACTGTAAATACACAGTAAACCTCACAACTCATGCTTCTCATCGTTAACCGAAACCAGTTTTGACTTGGAATTACTTTTAATATTGATCCACATCTATCCAGGCCGTACCCAGGCCCAGATCTCAAAAAATATCGGTACATATGTTAAGTATGAACTGCTTCATACACGTCCGTGTCCAGGCCGTGCCCGGGACGTTTCAGATTTAAGATTTCATGGCCCGGACACGTTCCGATCACGGCCCTGATATGTGAGGATCAACCTTTAACCTATTCAAAACCGTTCCCTGTTACTATTTTTTTTTTACATTATCTACTATTTGACCACAATTTCACCTGATGAAAGTGAATATGTAGTGTCACATGTCACGCTTGCCTAGAAGAAACCCATTCAGTTATGACTTAAAACTATACATGTAAGTTTGTACAAATAACACAGAATCTCACCTTCTTTATTTTACAGTTTTTTTTATTCAAAGTCGTCAGCTCTAAACCCAGACGAGTTAAATATTTCAGTCGGAGTATGAAATATTGCTGGCGATATATAAATGTTATATTTTTAATATACTCGTGAATAACACTAATATATCCACTACTAAGAGATATAGTGGGACTATTTGTAAGAGTTGTATTTAGGAAAATATTTTAGAATTTTATAGGGAAGCTCTATCGGTATTCTATATTTTGCTATCTATCTAAATTTATTTAGAAAATAAGTAAGTTTACCTCTGCTGAGAATATATTGTTCCTATTAGTAGCATACTCTGGGTGCATTGTCCTCACATAATATTCAATTAATTTTAGTATACCAAATATTGTAAAACCATTATTTGAAAAGAGTAACTATGGAGTTTGTTGTGCGTTATTCTTTATAAGAATCTACCTTTCCGAATGGACAGTAGAGCCACTTTATTATTTTTATACTTTTATTTTAATTGTAAATGATGACGTTCAAAAGTGCCTTTTAATGGCTTAATTGAAATAAACACTTTGACTTTATCTGTTTTCCTACTAAGTGAGAGTCGGATTACAGTCTAACCGGAATCTGCTGAGTACCAGTATTTTACATGGAGCGACTGATGTAAAGTTTTCTGGCTTCTGATATTTTGCAACGAATGTCAAAAATTTACAAATGAGAGCTGGCACCAACAGCTTAACGAGCTTCTCAAGACATCCAGGAGTCTCGGTATTCAATAAACCTCTCGATCTCGGCAAGCGTAGCATAATCTCAAAGATTGATTACTATCTTTGTTCGGTAATGAGATAACGTTTGCGTCCGTGGCCTATCCCTCAGGAATCGTATTTTTAAAACAAAGCAACATTTTAAACTCTTTACAATACTGTTAAGAATTTAGCTGGAAGGAATGTTACTAACTTTGCATGATTCCCGTAAATAAATAGTCTTGATATACAGAAAGTATTAAAAGTTTTCATTTTTAATAATCTTGCCAGTCAAAAACAAAAATCATTTTACTTGAAATTGAACATTTTAAAATAGAAAATTGCATTTCGCAAACAGTTTAATCCTTTCAAAAACTACATTTTATTTCTACAATCTCATCTGAACATTCATAATATTTCTGAAACTATTAACATTTAAATCTTTTTTAAAACTACATTTTTCAATCATTTCTATTACTTTTTTTTTTAAGGATGGGAAATCATCAAATGACTTCTTCCGCTCTGGGTGGAGCGGAAGGGCGTGTCAGACTCTTACTGACTAAAACCCATCCGTGTTCCTTCTAAAGCCCTTTGCGTTTCAGGGCCGCGGTGACTCTATCGAACAAATTCCGCAACCCTGGCAGGCTTTGGCCCTAGCGGGCCCCGTCTTCTCTGCTGACATCTCCTTGAGGCGCGCGTGAAACACAACGCGCCATCGACCCGGGCCTGGTGGTGATCGGACAGCGAGCCACCCAACGCTCGCCGTCCGCAGGCCCGCGCCTATGGTGGCCGGGGATCGCCCTGCGACTCCCGACGCCCGGGGCGTCTTCTCCTGTAGCGACGGTTGGGGCGAAGGCCTTGCCTTTCCCTCGCGCGGCCCGCCTCCTCCTTCGCTAGCATGACTGCTTCGCAGAAGGAGGTGACCACTTCCCAAGCCTCCTCGCTCCGGACCATGGATAATACCTATTACTTATGCTTGGACCCAAAAGATGGTGAACTATGCCTGGTCCGGTCGAAGCCAGGGGCAACCCTGATGGAGCACCGTAGCGATTCTAAACTATTATTGTTCTAAATACTAAACAAAATTACAATATACCATCGTACTCAAAATCACATTGAACTACAACCTTCTAGTTCAAGATCCTAGAACTCCCAGACAACTTATTTTCTCAGTAACAATTAGTATGAGATGCATTAGTTTGAGTATGTACTCTGAACGTATGCATACCTGCTAGCTTGGTCCGTCAGCCAACTGTTTTTTTTTGTGCCTCGTAAATCGTATTTCAAAAATCAAGGAAGTCGTTTTGCACCCTCACAGGTAGACTTTAGTTGTTGTTATCACATCTAGTAAATAAACCATGCCATAAGATTGACCCACATATTTTAAGAAAATAAGTTACGTCTGGCGGCTCTGGGACCTTGGACTATTCGTGTTACACCGTAGTAACTACATTACGTAGCACCGAGGCTCCGTAGCGCGTTGCTACGCCGTAGCAAGTTCTACGAAGCTACGCCGTAGCCTTTGCTGCTAAGTGGCGTCTACGACAAAGGCTTTTGGTTAAATAGTTTCATTCTCTTGATATTGTTTTGAGAATGTTGTTGTTGTTAAGTTTTGATGTTTTGGTGAGAAAAGTTATTGTGGAGTCGTTACTTGAGATTTAATAGAAAGCTTTCATACCAATAGTTCGGTAATTAATGGACCTTAGTGAGTAATTTGGAGCAAAGTGGTCAAAGAAAGCACTATATCGAGAAGTTTTGAAAGAGAACAACACTCAACAGGCTTTTTGCCCAGTACTGGAATAGGGCATGTTCCATTTTACCATCCAGATAATTCGAATACTAATAATATACCGGATAGTATTATTATATTTTGAATATCACCAATAAAAATTAAGTCCAACAAAAACAACCAATCAATAATTTTTATCACAGTTTCAATTATTGATAATACGAATAATTAACATCACTGTCATAATGTGTTCATGAAATAGTTTATAAATGCATAAATCAGAGGATATGAATTAGATGAATAGTTGGACATTAAAACTTAATTTAACAAACTGTTTGAACATTTTAGTAGTAGCTGTAGAGACATATTCAGTTCATTTACTGATTTGTTTGCTGTAGTAAGTTCAACGATGCAACACCTTAGCAAGGTCTACGATGCTACCCCAGCAATATATCCTAGTGCCAACCCAACATTATACAACGTGTAACAAAATAAACGAAATACCTGAAATGGGTCTCATTATACTCATCATTATGAACAATGTTTAATATGGATGAACTCAGGACTCTTGGAGGATCAGGATGCTCAACAAACGTCCTTTCGGCTTTAAATCGACTCATCACTATTCTTCATTATTATTCCAAAAACTACCCTAAAAATGAGCAAATCATTACAAAAATTGGTTGTCTGAAAAGTCGGTTTACGGACGATAGTTTAACGTGACAACGTCATAACAAAACATTGATGAAATGATCGTAACGTTACAATGAACGTAACGTTACAATGTGTCATCCTTTTTCGTGCGTGCAGCCGGCGTTCATCGATTTATTAGACGTTGTCACTTGAAAAATCATAAAAAAGCAACACACATACTAAGAATTTTTGGCGAAAACCAAATCATAATAACCGTTCTTAATACAACCTTCCTAGTGATACAATACAGACTCAATCAAAGAGTTCTTCTGAATACAGCCTTCCGTTTGTCTATAATATAAGAGAACGACTGTTTCCAACAAATAAAACCGGTCGATCTGTGACAAACTCGCTACTGCACAACTTTCTTCATTTTTTCGCTAACAGCGCGAACTTGGGGTATCAATGAAATAAGGTGTATCTCCTCCAGAGCAAATACCTCCCTTCCTTCCTCCCATACCTCCGGGCTGAAAATATAAAATTTAATTTTAAAAAGTTTGTCATCATAATCTGCATGGTAAATAATTGAAGAATCATTTATCAAGTTAAGACGTCAAAAAAAATTGGTTGAATGCCTTAACTATTTCTGTGACCCTGGAAAATAACAACGTGAAGTTTATTCGATCGTAGTGTAAGTAATTTTTCTATTACCTGTCAGCCTCCATGCTATAACACCGCGCAATCCAATGAATTAATAAAGTTTTAATAACTAAAATCAATGTGTATATTTTTTTTTCTTGACTGACAGACAACATTCAGCGGAAACTACCGGTCGTAGAAAGCTAAAATTTGCAATTTGGATTAGGATTTCGCGAAATTCCTAGGCGAACGGGATATGCGCGTACAAAACGTCACGGGCAAAAGTTAGTTTACATATAAACAGGTAGGCTGTTTACTAGTCAGGTATTGACACCGGAAGCACTCATCTATTTCGACAATATTCAAAAGCTTGTACCACATGTGTGAATATAACTTGTGTCTTCTATTACTTATTTACACTTGTAGGCAACTGGCAGGGGAAGCGAATAGGATTAACGGGATCAGTGAGCAAGGAAGTAAAGTTGTATGGACTGAGTTTATTAGCAGTTGTGAGGGAGAGGTGGAAGGTGCCTCGCTAAGATTTGTTCATACAAAGAAGATATATTGAATGTTTATGTCGAGTTGTGATCAAATAAACTGTCAAATCCTCAAATAATTTGTTCAAGTTGACTCTAAGAGGGTGAGTTGAATGGACGTTCTAAAACTGGCACACGCTTTTTAATAATATGTACTTTACTATATCGTTCTATTCTGTCTCTTAAATGAAGTAAAAGATATGTACTACTTCTATTTTCTATTGTTAATTTACTATTGTTTAGCCCCGGGATACTGCGTGCGTATCATTTTTCGTACTTGGTTGCTTATTAAATTTATTAATGAAATAATTATAGTCGGAGTTCAGGTAATTTCATTTTCATTTCTCAGGTCTCTCAATCTCTTGTTGTTGTCAAATCTTTGATTTATTAGTGCTATTTACTTACATATTTTTTTTATTTTATTTTGTTACTTTTTTGTGTGAGTCCTAAATTAACATTTTTTCTGTTTTTCCATACCAAAACTACCAACCATCCTACAGCCAGTGAGTACTATGACAACAGATCCACCAATCAGTCTCCCTCATTCAACAGACAGATCATTCCACTTTAAAACAACATTACCATTTGAATAACAAGCCATTCTTAACGTAGCATCGCATTGAGTCGCGAACTCAACCCTCTACTGAAACAACTTGTTTCAACCCCGTCCCCCTTCCAACCCCCTCTGAACAATTAGCCACTGCATTAAAATATAGCTCAGAGACAGAAGCAACTCGTTATTGTGGAAATGTTTCAATTTCTTTGAAGATTTGTCATGTAGATTGAGATGAGAGAGTATTGTTTTTGATTGACTGTCTTCGCTGTTTAAGTATGTGGCCACAAAGTATTAATTTCTGAGTATCCTAGGGTCCTGGGATTCTAGACAATGACATGGCAGAATGATTCTAGACAATGACATAATGATTTTCAATAACTTCAAAATTATATGCATGTAAAATTTTTGGTGGTAATGAAGTGGTAAAAGTGTTAATAATAACGTTCCTATGACTTCTTCTATTTTTTTCACTTTATTGTAATTCAGTTTATCGTTAAATATACATCTAAAATACCTGTTTAAATTTTTCAATTATAAATTATTTTAAAATCATCTAAAAATTGCTATACATATTGCAATACAACCTTGGTAGATAAGTCAAGATACTAGATTTGCTTATCTTTCTCAGCTTTCACGAGTTTTTTTGTCATGCGGGACGGTTATGTCCCTAATCATTGCTGGCCTCTCGTTTCGGTCGACCACCACAACTTCAGGCTTATTGTAAGATTAGTACTGACAGTGATCGTGGACCGATCCCGGTACAATGTGATATTGCCATAATCGAGAACTCGGGCACATACCTATAGTTCTCCCGGTTCCAAAAGAGTGTATTTCAGAGTAAGTTGCTGATGGATAATCCTGGCTGCAAGGTTGTGCGTATGCAAGTACTCCCATCAGCTAGACGAGAACGACCAAAGATAATGTGGCGAATTGATTCTTCCGGCCGATGACACGTCCGACATTATGTCAAACGTACCGTCATTCACAATAGGTCTTCTTTGTCTTTGACTTTGACCCTACTCACACTTTTACTTTGACACTGACTTTCGCACATTGACTTCGACTATTATACTTTGTTACTTTGACACATTGATTTTGTCACTTTGACACATTGACATCGACACTTTGACGTTTGACGTTGATTTTTTACCCTTTGACATTTGTCAAAGGGTAAAAAATTAAATGTAAAGAATCAAAGTAGTGTAAATACACTACTTTAATTCTTTGACTTTTACGCTTCGATTTTGTCACTTTGACTTTTAATTTGAGATTCATTTTGACTTTCACACTTAGACATTTTATATCTTTAACACATAAACTTTGATTTTGACACTGATTTTGATACTTTGACTCTGACTTTGAAAGTGCTTTGACTTCGATACTTGACTTTGACTTTGACACTTTTCCCTTGACACTTTAACCTTGATTAAGACACTAACTTTGACTCTGATTTCGTCACTTTTACACTTTGATGTTGGCACCTTGACAATTTGATTTTGTCACTTGACACTCTGACTTTGATATTTTGAGATTAACACTTTGACTTTGACTCTTCGACTTCGTCATCGACTTTGAAACAGACTTTTACTTTTACACTAACGCATACTTATCTCTGCAATGACTGATTCAATAACCATAGGTTTTTCACTAACAAAAAAAAATACTGAGTACCATAGGCTTTTTATCCTGAAATACAGCACCGTTCCTGTGGGTTAGGCTATGGCAGCGAAGCCAAGAGAATAATCTAGTATTCGATATTTCAAATGCTCACCACTACCTCACTAACTCACCATCTGCCTACCCTTTTCCCAATATATATTGGGGTTGGCTTCCAGTCAAGCTGAATATCAGTATTTTATTTGGAGCGCCTGTCTTTCTGACCTCGACAATCTAGTAACTGGGTAGCATGGTACTTCTTGGCCTCCCTTTTCTGGCTTCTTACATTCCGTCACGACAGCCAAACATCTGTAAATGACAGCTGGAGCAACGGCTTAACGTGTTGTCCAAGGCACGGAGGAATCTCGGTATGTATAAATGGTCACCCATCGATAGACTGACGCGGCAAGCGTTACTTTACCTTGAAGGTCGACCCGTGCGGCTGTTATTATTTAACCACGAGCTTCTCAATAATGATCTTTAAAAACGCAAAACAACTGTTAGAATGATACTATCTTTACAGACCGAATGAAAAATACTCACCAATTTCCAGTGAACAGCACTTGAAAATGATAGCCAATAGACAGCCAGTGGTAACTGCATGTGATTGGCTCCATCAATCAACTGTGACGTCAAACGCCGCTAATTGGCTCACACAGCCTGATTGCGGACGTCAGATTGCCTAACATTGGCTACGTTTCGCAATAGTTATTTATGCTACGCTTTGCAATACTATTACTAATGCTGTAAGTTAGTTTTTACAAACGAGTAGACGAATGTAAGCCCGAGACGAAATTGATGGCTTACCATAGTCACGAGTTTGTAAAAAACCAATTTCCGCACGTGTGTCACACAACGTTTTTCATCACATCAGAAAACAGAACAATAGGTAATGAAACAAACTTTTTGTTTTTAGATATCAGTCGGAAAGTCTTAACAATCTTTGACGTTCCTTATGAAAATAGCGCGAATTAGCAATAGCCGCCACGTGCGCGTGGTGAAAATTAGAACTACATTTTACGTCTCATTTTCTCTTTAGTATTAAAGTGGGGCAAACGTATTGAGCAAAAGCGCTTCCAAGGAGGTTCGATCATTCAGTTCATTTATTCTAGTTATGTGAAACTCTTTGGTGGAATTGTTATATATTTTTTGAAAGGAAATTTAAAAATAAGCCGTAAAGGGTACGCACGGTGCTATACAACGAGTAGTGCGCTAAAATAGGTACTTAAATGAGAGCACCTATTTTACCGCACTTTCCATTGTATAGTGCGTAATTTTTTACTTTCGAACAATTTAGACAGGCTTAATTAATTTTTTGATCTGTTGTTGAAAAATGTGACGTATGTAGACGTTTTGTAGTGATGTTAAATTGTTGTTGTTTGTTTGAGACATAAAGTACTTTTAAGATAAATTAAATACCTAGTTATAAGAAATTACAAAAAAAAACTTTTCAGCAATTGTGTAGCCCAGCAGACCGGCCAAATGCAAGTCGGACTCGCGCACGAAGCGAAGGTGAAAATTTCAATTATGAGAAATAGGCCGCTGACAAACAGGAACTCGGACTGCGGAAGCTTATCTAAGCCTCCGCTGTCCGCTATCCGAAACCCTAAAACTGAACCCAGAAAATGTATTGTTCAAACAAGTTGTCAAAAGCAGTTTTTCAAAACATACTGCTGCATAAACAATGAGGCTCCAAATAGTGTAGTTTCAGGTTTAATTAATTACTAGTTTAAATTACAGTTAGTAACGTTTTCTTAACATAATTACTTTATCTGTGTGTTCTGTGTATTTTTGAAGTGATAACTTCTTATTGGAGGGTAAACCGCTTCGTAACGTAACGCGTCACGGCGCCAGTCTGTCTGGCTTCTCTTTAGCAGCGGTAGGCAGGCTCTTCCTTTCCCACTCTAACCCAGAGCGCTAGTCGTATTATATAGAGATAATAGTTCTGCTTAGATTAGTTTAAGTTATCACTTCGCACACTTTTTTTTCTAGAAATCTCTATAACTATTAAAATGTAAAATAATAATACATATTTCAAACCAAAACATTAAATAAACCATCACTAGCTCTCCTAAACACTAATTACTTCAAGTAATTACAGACCAGCTTTCACACAAAACACATTCATAAGCCATGCATCGCCGAACACAAACTAAAATATTTAGCGCAATATTATAATGTGCCCGAATGTAAAAGTTAGTTCAAAACGACGACGTGTTCTCATTACACGTTTCGGTGACAAAGAGTGTGAAAGTGCCTGGTTTAATCTAACTTGGACTTTTTAATCCGGTTTTTTTGACCGGGTTATGCAGTTGGAGTAAATAATTTAAATATACTCGTATTTATTTCTTAATAAATATGCGGACATTTAAATTATTTACTCGAACCGTTAAGGTTATAAGGTTCCGCTTTTTACACGGATGTTCGGACCCCTAAAAAATAATCTTTTATTTTTAGGGGTCCGAACGTCCGTATGATTTGCGGAACCGTCATAGGATCACTCGTCTATCCGTCTGTCACTGCTAATCTCTTCTGGATCTACGGCACCGATTCAGTTTAAATTTGGTACACAAAAACGTTACGTGTTACGAAAATAAATATTTTTTGTACTTGTGATCACTATTGGGGGACAAATTGAAAAAAAAAACAAGTCATTCCAATTGTACCGTGTGACATTTCAAATGAAAGGGCCAGTTATTACAGACCAAACTGTCAAACTGTAAACGATAATGTGGTCGACTATAAGGCCAAAGCACACATATCAACTCGGAAAGGGATCGTCACCGTATCAACTCGAGCCGTGCAGTATTCTTTGTATGAAGCTCCCTACTGCAACGCACACTAATCGGAATTGCCTTGCCTCGGGGTAAGCGGGAACACCATTTATGCCTGGAGGCTTAATTAGTTTCATTTACTTGTTAATGCTCGAGTTTGTTTGTTTTTGATGGCATAATGGAGTGTGCTAGCTAACAAGTGTCAATTAATTTCATTTAAAATTTGATTTACATATTAGGTATATTATTTTTCTGTGTCATGTTTTGTAAACTTACTTTGCATACTACTGTTATAATTTTGAAATGACATTTGATTTTAGAATACGGCGATAAAGGCGATACGGTGACGATCCCTTTCCAAGGCCGGCCAAGACCGGCCAAATGCGAGTCGGACTCGCGCACGCAGGGTTCCGTACCATTATCTAAAAAAACGGCAAAAAATCTCGTTTGTTATATGGGAGCCCCCCTTAAATATTTGGTTTATTCTGTTTTTTAGTATTTGTTGTTATGGCGACAACAGAAATACATCATCTGTAAAAATTTCAACTTTCTAACTATCACGATTCATGAGATACAGCCTGGTGACAGACGGACAGACGGACGGACAGCGGAGTCTTAGTAATAGGGTCCCGTTTTACTCTTTGGGTACGGAGCCATAAAACATATATTATGTACTATAAGTACTAGACAACCGTTATGAATTTAGATAATTTATTCGTACAGCTGACCAAAGCAACGAATCCAATGCGAAGTCATTTTACAAATCTGCCAGCTGTTTTCCAATTATATTAAATTCTGCTTTCAGTCTAACTGGATGCGGTTGAGTACCAGTATTTTACACTCAACAATTTTACACCACTCAGATTCTCTATCTTCTTATTATCCATAACGGCTGTCAAAGATCTACAAGTGACAGCCGTACCAACGTCTCAACGTGCTTACCGAGGTATAGCTCGGTATGCGATGATCATGTGTCACCCATCCACGGGCCGGCCTCAGAGTTAAGCATTGCTTTACTTCGAAATCTGTTATTTTTAAGCTAATAAACAAGTATTTTTTTTAAAAAGACGATGTTCATCATCACCGTGTGGCCGACCCCAAGTAACATGGGTCAAGATAGGAAAGTCATGACAACTGCAATCAAATATTCATTAAAAATCACCACACTTTGCCAAAATGGCCACGTTCGCCCCCGTTATCTTATCTTGTGCCAATCTCCACGTTAAAGTGAAGGCATCAATTTAAAAAAAAAATACATCTTATCGTCCCCAATATTATCTTTCATTTCGTTATTAAATAAACCCTGCAAGACTAAAACAAGGCTGTTTAATAAAAACTCCTTTGTCTCGCCGAACAAAAGACAAAAGAAAGCACGATATTGATACTGTAACAAAGGAGAACTATAATATTAATTTGCTATTTAAAGCTCGTTTACAGTGGACTGATTTCTCGCTCGACGAGAGGCGAATGCCCATGCCAGATTCTCTGGCCTCTGTAAGTACTCATGCGATTTTTAAATTTGTCATCGATAGAAAGTAGTCGAGCGCTGCGTGTTATGGATTCTAAGGACACAATCGCATACAACTGGTCAAGCGATTTTATTCCTTAGAAATCTAGAAGCAAGTAGTATTTTTTTGTGGATAGAGTGGGCGACAGCGACAAAATTGATGTAAGTAGTAGAATGGAAGAAAAAGCGGAAACGGAACGGAAAAGAATATTTGTTGTGCCAACCTCAACATCATCATAATCTCTAGCTTAAAATGAATTTGCGCGAGGGAGAGACAAGGCCTTCGCCCCAAACGCCGCTTCATAAGACGCTCCGGGCGTCGGGAGTCACAGGCCGGTGGCCGGGTATCGACCCGGCCACCGTAGGCGCGGGCCTGCGGACGGTGAGCGTTGGGTGGCTCGCTGTCCGGTCTCAACCAGGCTGGGGTTGATGGCGCGTTGCGTTCTACGCGCGCCTCAAAGAGATGTCAGCATAGGAGACGGGGCCCGCCAGGGCCAGACCTGCCAGGGTTGCGGAATTTGTTCGAGAGAGTCACCGCGGCCCTGAAACGCAAAGGGCTTTAGAAAGAACACTTGGGTTGGGGATGGGTTTTAGTCAGTAAGAGTCTGACACGCCCTTCCGCTCCACCCAGAGCAGAAGATGTTATATTTGTCCTATTTCAAAATAAATATAATTAATCATCATTTATAATTTATGCAGTAAGAGGTCTCTAAGACAGCCCCCAAGTGTCACAACATCGCATGGTCCACCTTGTCTTCTCGGGCTTAGTCGGTAACCTTAATTCTGGCATCGACCTCAAGTAACATTGAATAAAGGCATGAAGATGATGAAGCAATTAGGATATCACATCACACTTATATCATCACATCACACTAATATTATAAAGGCGAAGGTTTGTAAGTATGTTTGTTACTTCTTCACGCGCAAACGGCTTGACCAATTTAGATGAAATTTGGTATAGAGAATGATTGAGTCCCGGGAATGGACATAGGATAGGACTTTTTATCCCGGGAGTATGTTCCCATGGGACATATTTCGCCATTAACGCAGGCGGCAACTAGTTGTATATAAACGATGCCCATTTAAATTGTGTTGGAAGGCGATATGCCTTTCAAACTTCTCTTTACAAACGCCTATTTGGAGCGAGAATCTCTCTCCGTGTAAACGCCCGTCTAAAGCCGAGCCCCCGACACCCCGACAGAGCGCGAACTGCGACAAGTTTTAATGTATTGCATTGTGTCGCTCTTTCACAATCCAAGCTGCAGTCTGAGGGTTAACTAGGGATTTCGGTTTTGGCGTTTTTTAATTTTAGTAATGGTTTTTTGTTTTTAAATAAGTTTTCTTTTGTTTTTGAAATCACTTGAGACTTCTCAATAGACAGCTAAAAGGGATTTATTTAAGTAATCAAAGTTTTGGAGAGATTTAACTCTATCAATTTCATGAAACTATTTATTTGGAACGAATGTTAAGCTATTTAAAGAGATCGTGGCTAAATAATGACAACCGCACGGGTCGATCTTCAAAGTTAAGCAACGCATGCTGAGGTCGGTCTGTAAATTGGTGACGATCTTAACATAGCGAGAATCCTCCGTGCCTAAAAAACAAGTCAGGCTGCTGACAGAAGCCAAGAATTCCGAGACCAATCTTGCCAAGGGTATCGGTATGTTACCCAGTTTCTGGGGTGGAGTGATCAAATAGGCATCCAGCATAGGCACTGGAAGCCGATTCCAGCATATATTTTTTTAATATCTTGGGACAATTCACACACGGTCATCCGATCCCAAACTAGGCATAGCCTGTGCTATGGCAACCAGACAACTGATAAACATACTTATATATTTTTAAATACATACAAATTATAGACAAATAACACCCAGACACAGAACAAATGATCATGCTCATCACACAAAGATTTGTCCTGGGTGGGAATCGAACCCACGACCTCCGGTTTAGCAGTCAGGGTCACTAACCACTCGACCAACAGGCCAGTCAAATTGAGAAAAGCTAAAGCAGATAAACAAATAGTAGAGGATCCCAAGTAAGATCAACCTTCGCCTACTTGCTTGCCAAACGAACGAAAGCTAAGAACATACAGTATAATATGTAACAGCTATGGGTGCCCACCTTTTTTTGTTCCTATTACCTGGTTGCTGTGTACAAACAGGTAAGTATTTCAAGTAGTAGATAGTATAATATATATATATACATAGTATAATATATATATGTCACTGAAAAATAGCAAACTCCGTAAGATTATAAAAGAACTGGAGAGATTATAAACTCTCGATAAATTGTCAGCTGAACATTTGGAATACTATTTTACGCATCAAAAATTGATAGTCCATAATCTCGCGAAGTCATTCCGAGAAATTGTGGACTGACATAAACTGGCGACCAATCAGCTGTCTGGTCTACAATTTATCTGTTTTGGTGTGATGTTTAAATTTTGATTGAATTTTGAATTTTGCCTATCTTCGGATCTTAGACTAAAATTAAATAAAAAAATAATCACGGTAGCCGCCAAAGTGACGTATCAGTATTAATAAATTGTTTCAGTTTATTAAACAGTGCTTTTGTTAATTGAATTTTACAAATGCATTCAATTTAAATATGGCCTTTTTCTATAAATATGATGGCATCAATCATTCTTCACCTAAAATAGACTATTAAGATCACTCAATAGCTTCAAATACTTCATTAAAACCCATTTTTCCACTTTCGAAGTTCCAAACACCGACAAAGTCACCAACAAGCGAACTCCACAGTAACAGTATTAACCCCCCATTCGTCGCTGACAAGTTAAGGGCTCTACAGACGGGCAACTAAAGGACTTAACAGACGCTACAGACATCGGTCCGCGGTACAGAGGATTAGCGGTCTCCGATACAAATGCTAATTCACAGTACATTGCATTGTCGCGTACAGTCGGGGAACAAAGATGTTTGAAACAAAATATTTTATTTAAAAGCACACATTATTTTTTTTTTTTTTCTAATCAAACTTTTCCGAAAATATTCTTTTATAATTTAAACAAGATGAAATCGGTGTTTCCTAGCCTGCTACCTTGAAAAGAAACACAGAAGTCGGTCTTTTTGTCAAACCAAACTTCATGAGGCCGAAGTTTCCTAGCTGATTACTCGGAGAAGAAACATCGAAACGAACTCAGAGGTCCAAGTCTAATAAGTAAAAAAACCTTAAATAAGTAAAAAAACAACTAACTTAAAATAGTCTCAAATATGGCGTCGAAAAAATTCGTCCGCATCGCTGACCACTGGTAAAGTATTCAAAAGGCTTGCAGCATTGCCACGTTGTATGGCAATGCTTATCCTTTGTCCAAGGTAAAAGCCAGCCCTTGGGTCATGCGAAGTGTCAACCAAGCGTCCATATAAAGTCCATAAAATTATTAATGTTATGGTCAAATCGTCTTAGAACCATGTTAGTTAATGTCTGAGGTGGTCTTCTGAAGAAAACACCACACAGATTAGAGTGGACCTGTCTGCAGCACAACTCACGATCTCTAAGAAGCTCAAAAATCCGGCGAACTAAACTTAGTACATTTGAGCATGTCGCAAAAAACACGTATACTTCCATGGATTCCTGTAACGTAAACCTTTCATAATTTTTCTGCTCAACCCATTCTGTCCGCGACCGTACATCTCTACAATGGCAGTATCTGTCGTCTCTCAAGTGCTTGCTGGTGGGAGTCGGTGGAATTGAAATGTAATCAGATGCTTGCCAAGTGAGTTGGACGGCGACCAGAAATGTTCCATATCTCTGATTAAGCCCAGTTTTTGGGTTATGGCTGAGTTTGCATTTTAAATAAGGTTTGGAATACGAATTGATTGTTTATGATGAATTTTGTAATTTCAGTTGGTTAGGGGATGCATGGGTTTGTGGTTACAAAATGGCGTCATTATTAAGATTTACTTGGCAGAGAAATCAAGTTGGTCATCTTGAAAGGGTGACCGTATTGAAGACCATTTTTGTTAAATGAGAGGTGGAAAGATTCTCAACTGTAAATTCAGAATTTTCTACAGAACAATAAAATTTTAGAGACGTCTCGTTGAACCAATGATGAGGTTTATTCTTCGAGTTCGGAAAATGTCTCAAATCTAGATTGGTTTCGCGTTATTACTACTTTACCCTACGTATCTATATTTGCTTACGTATTTATCACAAACTTTTTGCGCTGACCACCTCACACATAGCTTATATGGTTCTCATATGATTTGACTTTATTACATTTTGTGTATATTTTGTATAGACTGTAAAAGAGACTTGTCTTCTTAGTTTTTTTCAGCGTTTCTCTTCAGAGCTGGCCTCATCTAGTTTGATTTGACAAAAAAGAGTGACGTGTCCTTGTGTCCGTGTGTGATTGTCGTGAACTTTCACATTATTTTTCGCACTAAATAAAAATTATGAAATTGAAATTATTTCCTTACAACATCTAAAGTGATAAAAGTGATTTATTTTCCATCGCGTCGAATTTTTTGTCAATGTATCGCATGTCGCATTACAGCCGGCCGCGGAGTGGGTCAAGTGAACGACGCTCGGCAGAGCAATGGCGCTCATGGCTCGCATCAGCTGACCGTGTATCATTTACATTCTCACTAATTCGTCCAAGTACACCGTGGTATTAGTGTGTTTTGATCAAGTTTCACTTGCTTCGTGTTTTCATAAACCACACAATGTTTTTGGAACGAAGTTCCTTAACGCGGCTTACGGGTAGTCCGTGGTTACTGTGGTTAGTAAAAATCGTCGCGTGTGTATATCGAGCCTACTACAAGCAAATGAGCACACGAGCCAGTGAGTGCGCAGCCGGGTGCACTCTCTCTCTCTCTCTCTCTCTCTCTCGATAGATTGGTCGATCGATCGATCGACGTTGATCGATTGGTGTGTTATCATATAACCTCAACACACGGTTGTACAGACACGTGTAAATTTCGTGAAAACGTATTTGTTATGGAACTGTTTTGTTTGTATTTGTTTAGCTGTAAGTTTTCCTAAAATAAAATAAATAAATAAATAAACTTCGTTCCTGACGGAGGTCCCCCGACCGCACAATGTTTTTTATCTCACTCAGTTCACAAATGAGCTACATACAATCAGACTGAACTCCAGAACTAAGTACAGTAGTTCACAGATTATCGTCCCTCGTGCAGTTCCGAACTACCTGACACCTTGGGACGGGACTAAGTTGTTGTGTACAATAGAATAGTATTCGTAGTTAAATGAAGTTTTATCAACGTTTTGTTCGACTAGTTTTAAGTGGTGTCTTGGTAGTTATTTCAACTTTGGTAATGGTCTTGATAGTGGTAACACAAAGGCACTAAAATTTAAGCTGTTCAAATAGATAAAATGACTTGATCTGCTATCTTGAAAAGTTTGTCTGTAAAAGGTTGCATTTTTTAAAACGGTGATTGCTCTATCTTCAATTTAATGTGGTTTTTAAGTAAGTTTTTTGTTTTGTATTTACTTCTGTGTATTGTTTTTATGATTTAAGTAACTTTGCTTTTGTGTGTTGTTTTCATTTCTTGCCAGACCAAATAAATGTTTATCTATCTATCAAAACTCAATGTAACTTGCAAAGTTTTTTATTTATTATAACTTATATAATCTAAACTAATATTACAAAGAGTGTTTGGAAGAGATAATCTCTGTGACGAGGTACCAACTGATCCGGCAAAGCAATTAATGTTATTGATAAAAAGTTACACTATCATTCAATGTTATGTACTTATTTTTATAACAGTTTCTAGAGTGTTACTACACCAAACGATCGATCGTCGATCGATGCCATCGATCGACGTTGATCGATTGGTGTGGTAGCTATGGCTGATCGAAGAAAGCAGTAGAAACCATCGATCGACGACCCCCACCACCCTAAGATAGGTAGTGGGGGTGAAGCCGCGGGAATAAGTTGTATTAAAATAAAATGGTTGTTATTTCCCTGGCTGGGGGCCTTAAATTCATTTGAGGCCACCACAGGATAGTCCGGTTAAGCAGTAACCAGCTTAAGTGTGCTGAACTGCGAGTGGTCCCCGTCAAAAAAAAAAAACAAATGGTTGTTAAATTAAAAGTCAGTATTCTATTAACAACAAAGGGATTTGAATATCACGAGCAGGCAGGAGGAATGTTAATCGACCGAAGTCGAGATGGGAAGACGACATCGTTGCCGGGTAGAACTTGAATGAGGGTGGCACAGGAACATGAGAACTGACACGGGAAAAGAGATCCTAACCTCCAGCAGCAAGCAAAGTCGCTGTGGATGATAATAAATCTATCTAGGTACATATGTATATCTTAACTCAGATACCATAATTCAAAGTTTATCGCTCACAAGACCTTAATAAAATACGACCAATAATCCAGATTTATCTTTGCTACATTCGTCATATTACACACACATCCACCTGGATCCAGTCCCCACAATTCCACTTATCCCGCACGCTCCAATCCAACTTCACAGACAATTAAACTTCGCATAAGAAACTTATTGCTGTATAAAATAACAGAGTACAATCTTCCTCACAAGTCTCGTACAGATTGTACAGTCAAAGGCAAAAATGAAACGTATGTACACATTTATTTTTAGTAAATTATAACAGCGGGTCGACCTTCAAGACTAAGCAAGCTAGGTTGCTTCGGGGACGGGTGCTCAGCTTAACAATCCGAGATTCTTCCGTGCCTCAAAAAACAAGTTAACTTGAGAGGAAGCTAAGCAGATTGAATTATCATGTCCGTCAAAAGACTGATGGACATTGACTCAGCGGACTTTACCAAGTCATCGATCCGTGCAGCGTCTTCAGGGTCAGAAATTTTAGTTGCTGTATAGTTTACAATCCAACGGACAACCCGGTCACAATAGACCAAGGAATTGCACAATACCAGAAGCATTTTAGATGCATTGCCAAGCAAAACGCAACGCAGAAATTTTTCAAGTGATTGGAGGTGTACAACAATTTCTTCCTAAAGTTTCCCACATTTCAACATTCTTAGTGACAAACCTACGAGAAAGGGCATTGCCGTTGTGATTTTTTCTCTCTGTATAACTATTTTCCCTCTCACTGTACGTAGGTACATCCCTCCACACAAGTCCCGCAGATCGTAGGGAACCCATCGTAACTGTTAGACACACGCGCTCGCCTCGCTAAGTACTTGTTAAGCTCATTTTTACACGGACCACTGGATAATTGGTAGTTTTTAGGTAACATAATGTTAGGTAGGATGGGGAGCAGTGTGACAAATACTTCTAATAATAAATAATAATAGTTATAACATAACATTACGCTGCTTAATTGGAGCTCGTGGCTAAATAACCTCTGATGCATGAGTCAATCCTCGTTGTGTTCCTCGCGCGCCTCAAAGAGATGTCAGCATAGGAGACGGGGTCCGCTAGGGCCAGAGCTTATCAGGGTTGCGGAATTTGTTCAAAAGATTCACCGCGACCCTGGAACGCAAAGGGCTTTAGAAGCAACACGGATGGGTTTTAGTCAGTAAGAGTCTGACACGCCCTTCCGCTCCACCCAGAGCGGAAGAAGTCATTTGATAATTTCCCATCCTTAAAAAAAAAATGGGTCAATCCTCGAGGTTAAGCAACACTTGCCAAGGTCGATCCGTGGGTGGGTGACCATTTATTACAATCATACCGAGACTCTTCCATGCCTCGTCAAGCACAATAAGCCGTGGGCCCCGGCTGTGATTTTTAACAGTCGTTACGGGTAGACAGAAGCCTGTTACTCGGACACCAGTCTTACAAAAAGTTATTGTGTTACCCAGTTACTGGGTTTTTGAGGTCTGATAGTCTATTTATGTAAAATATTAGTATTCAGCTGCGGGTGCCTTTCATAACGTATACACTCATTTGGTCTAATTTCATTTTATTATCGTTCATAAGATATAATCAACGTGAGATATACCAACTGTTGATATAATTTCTTTACATTATAACATTTACTTCTTCTAAAACTTATTTAGTATAACATTGTTTGATATAACGTTTATGTAATCGAAAATCATTGGGTCTAACGTTTAATATATATAAAATCGTCATTATGGTTAACACCCTGACTCAGAGTACCCGGACTCGGATAGGTTAGGTTAGAAGGCTAAGGCGGGAGCGAAGCGGAGCGGAGCTCCCGCCGCCGACTTCGTGGTTATTTTTTTTTTAAAACCACCCAGTCATAGGGCTCCATCGACTGGGTCTTAGCGCAGGTGGTAATCAGTTACTAGTTATGTTTTTATATCTTTTGAGTGGTATGTCAAACGATTTTATATTAAATGTATATTATGCTTATAAAAATTAGTTATTTTAAAATTATATCAATCGTTTAGTATATTAACTACTCGTTATATTGAATAAAATTATAGCTTCCGTTGTATCATATATATCATCTATTACTTACCCTTCAGCTGCACCTGGTGAGATTGGAAGCCGATCCCAACATATTTAGAAGAAGGTGTCCTGTTAGTCTTAGGGAGGTGGGAGTTGGATATGAAGCCGCGACACTAAGGGGTGACAGGAGACGGGTAAAATGGTGACCATAACTATCTGATATACTACCGTCCCGCAAAGGAGAAGACCAGAAACTTATTGCTATCTAACCTTACCTCCCGTGTATCACCGGGCTACCCCCCCCCTTTCCCCTCACTCGTTCAACGTCTAGACAAGCCAATTAATATTTATCGGGCGCTAATAGCCGTCACACGACGACCTATTTTTCCAATTATTCCAACGATTTTTACAATAAATTCTATTTTTTGCTTGAACTGGTATAGATGAATCTGGAGCAAGTTTGAATCTTTTTTGTTTACAGCTTTTGTGTTTTATCTCAATCAATCGCTAATTTTATTTTTGGTATCGTATTACCGAGTTACTGGAGTGGATGTCGGATAGGCAGTCGTGACATGAACAGTACAGCCGGTCGATTCTTTTAACATGTCGAAGTGAAGGCTTATATATAGGTTGACAGCTTACCTCTTGATCACTTCACCTAAGCCTTGACTTCGACATGTATACAGAATCGACCGGCTGTCATTCCATCTTGATATATGGCTTGACAGCTCACCTCGTGATCACTTCACCCAAGCCTTCACATACATGTTTACAGAATCGCACTGCTGGTTTTAGCTGCATCCTGTTAGACTTGGCAAAAGGCTAGGCAGATAAACAGATTGAGGAAGTGGCCTGTTAGCACCTTGATATTGGCGAACTACACCCTAAATCAATATTGTATTTCAATCTTGATTCCGATCAGCGGCTGAATTTGAACATAATAAATTGTAACGGCAATGCTCTAGGACTACTATCTTTGTCTATGATGCCCGTAGAAGTTCGTAGATCAAAATATGGCCTGATAACGAAGGGCCTTAATCATTGCCCATCTCACCGCCTCGTTAGGTCCAAGATCTTGATGTGGAATTGTCGCCGGTGGGTAGAAACTTTTTGAATCGGACCATATTCGAAGGATACTATATCTACACTTCATCGTAACTTGGACCCTTTTGCTGATTTCGATTGACTACTTTCATTAGGCTATTTGTTCTATTGTATTGTGGATTATAATAATTAATGTTTCTTAACAATCATGATTCATTTATACGAAAAAATAGCCTTGTCATCACAAGACATGTTTCCTTTAAGACATTTGATAATTGAAACACATATTCCAAGAAAATGCAAATATATCAATTTCTCCAACACGAATTTAATCACCAAATCCCCGTGTTACTGCGTCCGTGCTGCCCACAGACTATTAGGTGGGGATTACAGAGGATCCAACTTGCGAACGTACACAACACTGTTGTATAGGGAATGTGTTGCTGGGTGAGTGGGACGTCGGTGTTTTGAGAATAAGTCTGATTTTCATAATTTACTGGTGAACAGACGAAGATCACTGTTGAACCAGAAACAGCTGGTATGAGTATAAAGTAGAACCGGCCATCGGTCTATGACTGTAATGGAACGAAGACTAAACCTGAAACCGAACTTGGCTTGTCTCCGACGAAATTGACCACCATGACCAAAATTCGGCCGGTATGATTAGTAGGTACATGTGGCTTAAACATAATTGACGAATAAATTTTAAAAGTTTCACCTTCAGGAATTAAACGGACATTGAATAGTATAAAATAGATCGAAATCAAGTCATTAATTTATTCCAATTAAGCTAAGAATCAGCACTTTTTAAACTTCGAAGTTTTTCAAAAAGAACCGGCTGCTCCGTCACTATTTTTGCGTTTCGATACTGCTTACCAAGACGTCAACAGATTCGCAACAATATTACAAAACAATAAACCATAGCGTATTGAGTCCTTCGCAACAAGGTTAACTTTTAAGAAAAGAAGTCCAAACGGTACTTGAAAGCAATGGAGCCATATCTGTCACTAACTATACAATATAAATATGGGCAACGACCCATAAACGGTCCGCTGCCGGTAATAGGCATCCGGGAATGGGCTGCAGACCGCTATAAAGAAGTGTTGCGTGCGATAGAATATTTGTGATAATCACCCGGTGCCAGGTGGATGTGAACTACAGTAATAGTGAACTTATTTGAAAAGTGATTGATTTTTTTTATATATAATTGATAGGCTCACGTTTGACCACTGTTTCTTCTGACGGGAAATTATGATGTGGTCAATAATGAAGCAGGCTGTGGCAACGGAATCCTAAGGATTATTTCTGAGAGGGCAGAGTCTGCAGTGCTGGGGAGATTTATCCAGCTTCATGTCACAAGATGCGCAAGATACCTCCAAGGCCTAAAACGTTAGTTAAGAACTTTATCGAAATATTAGTTTAGAGAGACAGCGACAGAGATTTTAAATTTTAAATAGAAAGTGAAACTCGCTTTTTAGGGTTCCGCACCCAAAGGGTAAAACGGGACCCTATTACTAAGACTCCGCTGTCCATCCGTCTGTCTGTCTGTCCGACTGTCACCAGGCTGTATCTCATGAACCTGATAGCTAGACAGTTGAAATTTTCACAGAGTATGTATTTCTGTTGCCGCTATAACAACAATTACTAAAAATAAGAATAAAATAAATATTTATGGGGCTCCCATACAACAAACGAGATTTTTTTGCCATTTTTATAGATAATGGAACGGAACCCTTCGTGCGCGAGTCCGACTCGCACTTGGCCGGTTTTTATATCTCTAAACTCTGTTTCGAAAAAGTTTTTAACTAACTTCTAATCGCCGTCAGCAAAATATTAATCCAATATTATGAATCGTATTAAATAGATTTATAGACTTAAATACAAAATCCAAACTCCCCATAATGCCTACAACATGAATATACTCAGCGCCCTAGTGTTGTGTGCTTCGGTTATTAGAAACTTAGCATCAAGCCGGACAATGCCGGCTAACTGCAACTAAACCACTATGCACAACTTTTTAAACAGCATAGTTGGGAACTTACAAGATTAATAACCAATTGAGAAGTTGCAGCATCGATTTTTGTATTAAAGTTTCTTCATACGTCTCGGTTATTGAGAAGTTGGTTCTTAAGTAGGTGATAAGTTATAGGTTTGAAAAGTTCGTATCTAAATCAGATCAAAAAATAACAGCCCCACGGTTCGCTCTTCGAGTTTAAACAACGCTTGCCAAGACTCCCTGTATACGTACCAACGTATACAGGATTTTTCAGAAGTGCGTGGTCATAAGTCAAGGGTGATGTACGATAGCTGATATACATTAAGGAAAAAATAATGCTGAATACCAGTATTATACTTACAATACTGATATTCAGCTGCATCTGGTTAGACAGAAAGCCGACTCCAACACAGATGGGAAAAAACCGGCCAAGTGCGAGTCGGACTTTCACACGAAGGGTTCCGTACCATCTAATCAAAACTAATACATATTATAAAGAGTTAAGATTTATCTGTTTGTTTGTTACGATTTGGCTCAAAAACGACTGAAAAGATTTTAAAAATTCTTTCACCGTTAGAAAGTTACATCTTCACAATTCCAGAAATAATTAGGAACCCTAGTAAAACTTACATTATATAACCCAGGGTTTTAAAATGACATAAAATGTCTTACATCGCATGCGAAAACTATTGAAAAATAATGTACTATATTATTGAAATACTTATTATTACCTAGAAAAGTCCGCGAGAATATATGTCTAACTATTATGGTTAAGTCACAATGACCGTTTTTTGTTAAAATTATTCAATCAAAGCCCAGTTGGAAAGAAAAAGTGATGATTTTGATGTCAAGATATTAATCCTTAATCATTTAAATAGTTTCATAATTAAGGTTGATTTTTCAATTTGGAATTTCGCAGTAGCAGCCTATAATCTGAATATGTGTGAATGATGGCACTAGAATAGGAATGTACATAAGAAATTATTAATTGACCAAAACGATAAGTCAAAGTTACAACAGTGTTGCGGTATTCTTTCGAATGAGTCACCGCAGCCCTGAAACGCAGATGGTATTAGGAGGAACACGGATGGGGTTTAGTCAGTAAGAGTCTGACACTCCCTTCCGCTCCGCCCAGAGCGGAAGGAGTCATTTCACGATTTCCCATCCATATAAAAAAGGTAGTTTTACTTTATTTTAAGAAAACAAATAAAATACCAATAAAAAAGCAAACGATCATGAATTCCGCTGGCTGTCAGCGATTACTAACAATAAATACGTAGCAGTCGCGTCTCGCGATACATTGCGCGTTATTTACGGCCGTCCTATACGGGGCTCAGCTGCAGCCAGCAATGGACGGCGACGTACTGACAGCACTTTAATACGAGTGCTGTATAGTGATGGGGAGGACTGCTTGTTGTGAAGAGGAATTGAATTAATTTTCGTGATGTTTTTGTTGGTTTTGTGGCAAAAAGAAGCAAAAAACCGGCCAAGTGCGTGTCGGACCACGCACACTGTAGGGTTCCGTAGTTACCCTCTCCTGAACCATACCAGAAAAATAGTAAAAAGTACTTTACTATTATTACGTTACAAAGTTATAAATGCACTTGGTTTTAAGTCATTTTCTATTTAAAACCAAGTGCATTTATTAGGATTTTTTTTACTTACCCAGTTCAATTTTATAAGTTGGTTGACTATTACTCATTAACTCATTAAGCCTAAGTAGCGGTGATAGTTTTCCTTTAAAATTCGTTATATATGCTACTACTATGATTTTTTTCACGTCTCCAAACTTAGCTTAATATTTCGCAAACGGATTCTTGGATGTTAAAATGGTTTTAGCAAACCCTCAATATTTTTAAACGACCTATCCAACGATCACCCACACCATGGGGTAGACGATAAAAACACATCACCACTTTACATGTACCCTAAAAAAAACGTATTTCAAGATTTTATTTTACCACTTTGTCGGCGTAATTAATATGTATTCCTATACCAAATTTCAACTTTCTTGCGCTAAGCGTCTCTGAGCTAAACCGCAGGTGGACAGACAAAAAGACAGACAGTCGGACATATCGAAACTGGTTTCTTGTTGACTACCGAACCCTAACAATAATTATGTTTTTTTTCAGGAATCAATAGGCAAGATAACAGCTATAGTTTTATGTAGTGTCTGCTCAACCCCAAAGGAAAAATACGTATAATTATTAAGGTTAACCTTCTTATCGATGGACAGAAATTATATTATAAAGTACTTTGAAAAGCTTGCCATAACCATCAGAGATAATTAATAACCCTCCTTATGCTTCGCCATAGTCGGGTAAAAAGAAGGAATTTAACAAAAGATTATTATAATTTTCACTGGAGAAATAAAATAAAAAGTTGAATTTTTTTTTTTTCACAAAACTTCGATGTCAATAATACCTAGTGAAGTTGGTCCCAATACCTCTGTTTCAAATAAGTCAGCTTGCATTCAATGATCTTACGAATACCTTTCGATACATCTCGAGTAAGCTTCCACAAGGCTTCCAATACGCCTTCAAAGCTCTATTCAAACAAGTGCCATTCCTTCACTCCCCATGAAGAGAAAAACCACATAAAAATAAAAACAATAATAAGCTCAAATGGTATCAAATGGCAACTGAATGACTTTCCCATGCAGAGTCGTGGGGCTGATAAAAAATATATCAAACAGCGACTGCGTTGACGTGGGTCATTATGCAGATGAGGTCAGAAGTTTTCATTGACACACGACCAGCTTTTATCAAGAACCAAAATTATCGAGATAGCCCGAAGAATTGTCACATAACGTATTGTAAATGTGAGGACCGCAATAATAGGAGTCTGGCAGTCAGAGTTCTTTATGCAGCCTACCCAAATTGGTATTGTTCGTCAAATCGTCGAGATCCTTAAAGTTTTAAATTTGAGCTACACGATAACTGACAAATACTTGCACTGTCTGGACAGGTCCACTCCTGTGTGGTACTTTTCTCAAAACACCAATTCAGATATTAACCTACATGGTTCTCATATTATTTGTCCAGTACATATTGTATGGATTTTAAAAGAGATTTTGACCTGTGAATTTGTTTCGGTGTTTCTTCTCAGGGTAGTCAGCTAGGAAGCACCGGCCTCATCCAGTTTAAAATTACCAAAAAATATTGACTTACAATATAATTTTTCATTAAAACTTCAGTGGCAGTGGGCAGGGTATGTTGCTTGATCGGGTCGAAAGGTGACATTCCAGCGCTACGTCTTCCGAACTACAGGATCCGGAAGACGCAGCGTTGGAATGCCGCCCGCAAGGTAGACCGATGACCTGGTGAAGGGAAATCCGCTGGATGCAATACGCACTGGACCAGTCGATGAGGCGACAATTGGGGGTGACCTGTGTCAGTTGTGATGATGATCTTTTCTTATACCCAGACCCTGGCGAAAATAGTGAGACGAACGTGACAACATCGGGCGCAACGAGTGTGATGAGCGACACATGGCGCCTATCAACGGGATTGGTTCACACTTGCCCAAAACCGGGAGGAATGGAAGGAAGAAAGCCAGGCCTTTGTCCTGCACTGGGACCGAACAGACTAAAAATAACCAATTGTAAAATAGTTAATTCATTTATTTTCTATGGCACTTCTGAATATTTTAACTCGGCCTAGTAAAGTATGAATAGTGATCATTTTGCGTCGGGCCACTTTATGAATTAAAACACATCGTCGCCCAGCGACTCTATCAAAAGGAAGCTTGTTGAATAGGAGAGTTTGTTTGTGGTACAAGTTACGAGATGTAGCGACTTTTGAAAACGTCTCTGAAAAAAACTCTCCTTCTGTAAGTCAGTTGAATATTTTTTATTTAGTATGAGTTTGCTCTTGACTCTAGTCTCGGTCATAGATGACAGAGACCAAGTCGACGATGGAGCGAGCTTACCCAGAAGAAGCCTGTTCACTCTAATTTTGAAGTATAATAATATGTTTGGAAATCAAATATTTGACTAAATATATAACATAACTTCTTAAGGTAACCTTTTGTAAATATTTCCATTTGTCAATATTTATTAACTGAAGGTAAATTATGTCAAAAAATAGGTTTCAAGGAACAAGCTAAATAACAGGCCCCGTATAAACATCAGAGCCAATCAACAATAACCGTAATTTACTGACTCCAAAACACGTTAATATTCACAGCAGTTTTACGTATTATTGCTGGTATTAAAACCTTAGTAGAACCTTGGCCAAGAACTTTCACAAAGAAAAAAATCTTTTTAACCCTTAATTCGACAGTGGGAAGTATACTGGACATCGACTTTAAAAAAATCTGCAGCATTATTTTTTAACAGTATTAGTTTTTTTATATATGGAATGACTTGGTTCTGTCCTATATTATTACATAAAAAATAACTGTCAATGAGCACGTGCGCTCGGCCGATCAGTCGTCGCCGCAACGTCAGGGAGGATGAACGCGTCACGACCGCTCTCGGTAAGTCTCGATTTGTTTATTTTTAATGTTCTAAAATAAATAGTTATTTCTTTCCTGTATATTCCGTAACGTATTTTTATATGAACGTGTATACTAAAATCATAATATTACTTATAGATTTTTCGTTATGCTCTGCGAAACTTGTGTGTCCAGTATACATCCCATTGCCGGGTTCTCGAGGGTTTAGTATGGTTTTGTGATGTGCAGTATACTGGACATTGCCAATGAGACAGACAACTAACAATTAGTATAATATTATGAACTAATATCTATATTATGTATGTTATATGTTATATATGATACATAACAATATTATTATTTACAGGCCTTCAAAAAAACATCACGTGCCTCAAAATTATTAGCTTTAGTGCCACCAATTAACGCTCTATCGGACGTAGAAGGCCAGACCAGCTCAGATGAAGAACCAGATTTGCACAATGGCCAGGAAATTGATGGTGCCAGTCTGTGCTGGACAATGGACATATCACCGGCACCTAATATTGTAAATACCAGGTCAAAAAAAAAAAAAACCCGTCAATACCAACACTCGCATTAGACACGTCAAATCAAAAAAGCGTAAGACAACCAATTACAATTGGAAAAAAGGCAAGTTCTTGCACAAGGCTGAAATAAAGGATTGTGAATTTGTTTTTGACATGCCTAACGACGACTGACCTATAGTTTATTTTCATAAATATTTTTCTGTGGATATACTCCAAGATATAGTCCATAACACAAACCTCTACGCAGTGTCGACCTTGCCGACATGCTCATAGCACTATATCGGGCTACTTACAAAAATCGACGCTGGTACACTGCCATTTTTGCTCAAATGATCGACATTTGTACAAATAACGCTTGGTTATTATACCGAAGAAATTGTAATCGGCTGGCAGTAAGGCATATGCCGTTAAAGCTGTTTGGCTGTCAATTAGCTAGAGAGCTGCAAAATAAAGGGAGATCTAGATTATCCATAAGAAAATATATGAACTGATGACAGCGTCCGTTATGACGGCGTAGGGCATTGGCCGCGCTTTGGACAATCCTATGGTCGCTGTAAATACTGCACCAAAAATAAGACTGATGTATATTGCGCTAAGTGCAATCAAAGGTTGTGTTTAGTACGTAAGAGAATTTGTTTTTATGATTACCATAGCAAGTAAGTGAAACTATAAATTGTTTTAGAAAAGTTTGACTGGTTATATATTATAAGCTCTTGCTTAGATATTATGTGTTTAAAAAAAAATACAAAGAAGAATTACACTTTTTATGTTTTATACAAGCCAAATAAATAACAATAAAGTCATTTTAAATTTTAAAATTGTACAACAATAAATATTTTCATTATACACATGCATTTTATTTTTGTTTATTTTATAATTGCATAAATAAAGATTTTATAAAAATTCTCGAACGATTCCTTAATTCGGCAATATCCAATATACTGGACATCGATATTTATAGTTACTTTATAGAGAACCTGGCAATGTCCTGTATACTGGACATGCATTTTCTCAAAATCGAGATATACTAGATTTTTTTAATTATTTTTCCTGGTTTTAGGAACATCTAACGATGACAAAAATATATAAAAAAAATAAAATTTCAAGATTTTTTTCTCTTGCCAGATTAAGGGTTAAAAAGTCTTGAAAAACAGCACCAAAAACAAAAATAATATCATTTCCTCAAACGTAAACACGTCTATACCAGGCACAAAGACGAACGCATCAACGCCGCGGCAACTTGAGCCACCTTCACAGGAGATTCCATTTGCCGCAAGGTAGCCCCCTTAGCCCCCTTGCTCTTGCTTCACTCCCAGCCCCCTCCAGGTACAGACACGGTACATTGGTACACGTATGCTAATGCCGAATGCGATACTGCGCCGATATCGGGAGGGGTTACGAAGATTTTAGACAGGGACAGATGGTTTTTGAACTCGGTTTTGATAAGTCAAAAAAATCTGTGTAGCTTGGGCTGAATACCTAGTATTTTACTTTGAGTGGCTGCCACTTCCACAACCCAGTAACTATTTACAAATTTGTCCCAAAAAAACGACATACTTTTTTTTTCAATAATAATAATAAAATTGATATATTTTATAGTGACGCGTCCGTTTTTTGGTCACTGATAAACATGTGTGTACCGGATTTTATCCGTAAGATCCTCTAGATATCGATTGTTTTTCTTTCTTTTAAAGACAAATTGACTCAATATGAGTGACCTTCTATGGGTTATTTGTTTTTTTATAGGGACGTCCAGAACCCTAAAAAAGAGGTGCTTTGTTTACTTGCCTTGGTTGAAGCTTTTACCAGTTAGACCACTAGCCATAACGACCATCGACACAATGGCCGCTGAGTCTGTCTAAAGCTTTATATTTATGAGCAACCATCAATCAATCTTCTGGTACAATTTCAGAAGACTACAAAGGTTATTTAGTGACGGTAAATTGCTGAAATTAGTCTACTAGTCTATTCCTAGGTCCAGGCGTGTTTCCATTTGTCAATTTTCTAGTTTTCTGTGCGTCCAAAAGCCCGTTTGGACGTTGGCATTTAATTTTATCAGGCTACTGAGGCCCATAGACACAATACATAAAATAATCTTAAACAATAATAAAGTAATACATATTATCATCATCATTTGCATATCTTTGATAGTCGTTAGGGATAGTCAGAAGACAGAAAAGCCTTTCCAAGGGGTATCGTATTGCGAGGGAAAGGCAAGGCCTTCGCTCCAACCGCCGCTACAGGAGAAGCTGCTCCGGGCGTCGGGAGTCGCAGGGCGATCCCCGGCCACCGTAAGCGCGGGCCTGCGGACGGCGAGCGTTGAGTGGCTCGCTGTCCGATCACCACCAGGCCCGAGTCAGAAGAGATGTCAGCATAGAAGACGGGGCCCGCTAGGGCCAGAGCCTGCCAGGGTTGCGGAATTTGTTCGAAAGAGTCGCCGCGGCCATGGAACGCAAATGGCTTTAGAAGGAACACGGATGGGTATTAGTCAGTAAGAGTCTGACACGCCCTTCCTCTACACCCAGAGCGAAAAAAGTCATTTGATGATTTCCCATCCTTAAAAAAAAGGATATCGTATTACCCAATTTCTGAGTTGTGTTATCACACTCTCGCTCTGGTACCCAGCTGTATCCGGTTAGACTGGAATCCGACCCTTATTTGGCAGATTAATTGACTCGCAATTGACTACTATCTCACTTGATGGTAAGCGATGTCATGTTCGAAGATGGAGCACAGACAAATACGGACCCATGTAAAGTGGGTACACTACTTTACACATACAATTTTCATAATATTCATAACAACATTGTAAGAGAGCAAAACTTATAACTTCCCACACGAAAGTTTATAAAAACACTTTAGGTAAGAGCATGATATTGTTTCACGTCGAGGCGAGTGTACACAATGCATCAATAACTGTGAGGAAGTTTGGCAGCCTGTGGTCGGCCTTCTACGATGTTGAATTTGGATAAATCAGTCATCTTTACATCACATTTATTTAGTTGAAAAACAATATTGAAATAAATACATTTTTTTTTCTCTCATTCAGATGCAACGAGCGATCCGCCCCGACTTTACACAGGTGAGAATTAATTACATTATATACACAAATCTTCCTCAGTTATCGCTCTTTCTATTCGTGCCAAACCGTATCACAATCCACTGCGAGGTTTAGACGAAGAAAGCAGAGAAACAGACCGACCCATCCTCGGACCGACCTCAGCCTGTGTGGCTTTATCACCCCTTATGGCTAATATTACGTAGCCACGCGCACGTCTGAAAAAACCAAACCCAACCACATTCAAAACCTCACAACACTCCCTTCACTTAACGCTTACTTACTCCTTTAATTATAATAACTGCACAACTCGCAGCGACAACTTAGCTGCACAGCATTGTTCCCAGGCGACTGACAAGTTGCGACAACTTGTCACAGCTTGCTAACTAAGTGAATTGTGTTGCTTGCTGCCTTCGCGTCGTGTGCAACAAACAAGGTATCAATAACGCAAGTTTGAGAGGCTGTAGCCAGCCTTATTGTAATGTAACTTTAGAGTTTGTGAGATTGGATTAAGTTATTATGTTTGTATGTTCATGGTGATTGGTTTTAGTAAAATCTCTATGCATTATGGATTAGTGACAATCGGCATATTCTTCTGACTTTTGACAGCTTTAGCTCGTGGCTAAATAATAACAGCTGCATGGATCGATTTTCAAGGATGAGCAACACTAGCCGAGTTCTGTCCGTAGATGGGTAATCATCTTTATATACGAAGATACCTCCGTGCCTCGCAAAGTACGTTAAGCTGTTGGTCTGGGCTATTGTTTGACGATATTTGTCAGTTGTTAATATGTATATCGTTAACTGGTTTGTGGATGTCTAATAAACAGTAATTCTATATAATTTAGTGGTACTCAGTTGCAGCCGGCTAGGCTGAAAGCCGACCCTAAGATAGTTCAGAAAATTCTCGACAGATTGTGTGATTCCGAGGAGTCCGTCAGCCTGTAGGGATCAGAGAGCTGAAAGAAAAACCTGGTTAGCCTTTTTCCAGAAATTATAATTTCAAGACCGAAGACTTTCACCCTTTTATCACAAGTTTTAAAAACAAAAAATAATAACATCTATCCTTCATAGGTCTAGGCCTGATTTTTCGCTTATATAGTTCGGCGCAGCGATGCCGGCGGCGCTTAGTATCAGCAGCGCAGCCTCTATCACTGCTATACAGGGTGTATCACTGCTATTATAGAATCTCTCCCATCTTGTCTATTCCAGTCATATAGCATTCGGGATTTAATCTGTCCTTCAAACAGATTTGATTCACAGATTCTGGAGTTAGGACTTGGTCATTAATACGACTAATATTTGGTAGAACCGTTGATCATCTCGGAACATGTAGGAATAAGCTTATCGAGACACGGATGTATTACGGTATGTAATTATTACTCCACTGGTTTAGTAACCAGTACCTACATGAGTAATAAATTTTTTTAAACCTCGGTGTATACGCGGAGATGGATGAAAAAGTAAACAACGGAAAAGTGAATCGTTCTGTCGGTGAATCGTGCATCGGAGTAAGGAGTGTCGGACAACTGTTTCACAATCGCTCCTAAGAGCGTCTAGACCTAAAGCAAGTCTATCAATATTTCCTTAAGCTTGATAAGGAGAAATGCAAACTGCAATTGGTTTTTTGAACAACAGCGATCCATGACTTTTTACTTCCGAAACCCCATAACAAGAGCCCCACAACTTCACCAAAGTACTAGGGTCGCATAAGTGCAACAGACTCTTTTCAAAACTCAACGAAGCAGATTGGTCTGCACCAATCTGCATCGTTAAGTTTTGAAAAGAGTCTGTTGGGTGTAACAGAGGTCTTGAAATAAGATTGAGGTAATCTCAATAAAAATCTTATCATTCTTATCGTTATATTAAGAATTTGCTTAACGCTTACTTCGCGTGACCCAAGTGCTGGCTTTGACCGACAGAGGATATTGCCATACAACATGGCAATGCCACCAGTCTTTTGGGATTACTTCCAGTCAATACCGATGCGGACGAATTTATTTTATTTTATTTTTTGACGTCATATTTTAGTTTGGATTTTTTTTTAATTTTAAACGTATATGTATAGTTAGATTAATTTTTAATATTAATGAAAACCTCATTTGAATATAAAAATCATGTACAATCTCAATCTTCTTTTAAGACTATCATTATGTAGTTACTCCCATAACAAAAGCCACACATATTCTCCAAAAGTACCAGGCTCGCATAAGCTCTGGTAGCTAAACTAATACATTCGGTGTACATCATATTACGCCGTCGGCCACATAATATATGGGCATGCTCATATTTGCATAGCCCGACGTCCGGAATTTGAGCACGTTATTAGGGGACAGTAGTTTCATGTGTTAAGTGCCTTCTCTTTATAAGCTGGATTTGGACTATTTTGTTCCGAGTTGATGTTATTTCTACTATTTTATTCAATTCACCCAATTTTTTTTTTGCTTTTATGGAGTTGATGGACTGAAGATTCTGTTACGCGCCAGAATTAATGTCGGGTACATGTTACTACTAGCGCCATCTAGTATTGAGTAGCAGAACTAGTAGAGTCAAGTACCTTCTAGACATTTCTTTGCCAGAACATTCTACACTTCTCGATATCTGGTCAGTCGGTAGCGGTGGTTACGAGTACTTTCCACATGTTTCGAGAATAGAAGTTTCTAGAAATAACTGACCTATATAAGGAGCGCGTAGTCGGCGACCGAGTCTCGAGAATACTTCGGAAGTGATCTTCAAGTGCGAATAAAGTGATCAGTAGTGAAGTTGTGTTTTTTAATCAGTGAGTTTAAAGTTGTAATTAGCGTTGTTAAATTAAAGTGTCATTTTGGTTATTTAATCGGCTGTTTTTATTGTCACGAACCCCAAGCTCGTAACATTACTATGTAAGAAAGAGATCCTGTTGACCTCAAAATAATTGGACGGGGACAATATAGCCATGATGTCACATGGTTGTGTATATACTAGATTAGTAGCCTTGAGGCTGTCCTAGAGCCATAATCATCATTTCAGCCGAAAGACGTCCACTGCTGGACATAGGCCTCCCCCAAAGGGGACCTTGCCCTAATCGCCACGCTTGACAGACGGGTTGGTGATCGCAGTGTAGCTGTTGCAATGTACAGAGAATGCTGCTGCTCATTTTCTGGTGAATCTCTTAGTCGCCTCTCACGACACCCACGGGAAGTGATAAGATGGTACTTTTTTTCATTTCTCTTTCATCTTTTTTTTCATACAGAAAGTGTAGAGCTAGGTTGATGGCAATCAGCTCACTCTATAATATGGGACACAGTAAAACAAATCTCCATCAATTTGCGAAGCCCTTTCCGAACGATGTCGGAGTCAGCTTTCAGTCGTATCGGGTGCAGTAAAATCTATACTAATATTATAAATGCGAATGTTTGGATGTTTTTTTTTTTTTTATTTGAGATGGCTTCAAATTCAAATTCAAATTCGACGATGAAGCGAGCTTACCCAGAAGAAGCCTTTTTTTTAAGGATGGAATGGTCACCTTTTTTGGTAGAAGCTGAATTTCGACCATAGCGGTTTTTAGGGTTCCGTACCCGAAGGGAAACCACCGTCCGTCCGTCCGTCTGTCTGACAGCGGGCTGTATCTCAAGAACTGTAAAGGATAGTCAGTTGAAAATTTAACAGTGTGTATTGCGATTGCCGTTATAACAAAAAATCATAAAAAATTAATTAAATTAAAAAGTAAAGGGGTCTTCCATACAAGAAACGAGTTTTTTTCGGTTTATGATACAGAACCCTTCGTGTGAGAGTCCGACTCGCACTTGGCCTATTTAATTATGTATCCACGAATACTATTCACTTCTACATTATTAGTAGCCTTTTATTCAACAGTACGTAAATATAATGCCCTTTAACACACATACAGCAAAAAACAAAGCACTTCGCTCTAATGTTTACCTGAGTGGAAAAATACCTTTACCTCTAACATAAGAAGTGTAAACGTATTAGCAACAGTTTGTCTGCGTCTGTTTGTCACTTTTTGTTCTCATTAACGTGAAAATGCTCTGTTATCGTGTTCCCCATTGTGGAAAGAAATGCTTGAGGTTTTGTGTTGCTAGGAGGTTACTTTTTCGGGTGAAATATGTCTTGAAGAGAGTGTTTTTGGAGTAATGCGTATTTTGTGTCTTAAATTTACTAGAAAAATTAAATTAAATTATTTTATTGTTTTTGATTACACAGACAGTATCCTCAAAAAATCATCTCGGACATTAATTAAGCATCACCACAAGTTTATCATTTGTATGTAGGTACTTTAAAAGAGACTTTGACCTCTGAATTTGTCTCGGTTTTCTAAAAACACAGGCCACATCTTGCTTAAATTAATGGAAAATATTGACGTGTAAAAGTATTACCCATAACCAATTATTAATCATAACCAAGACCGGTGTCAGATTTTCTGGCTTCTGACAATCCATAACGACTGCCAAAGATCTAGATAATATTTAGCCACGAGCTCCTGACAGTAACCTATATCAAAGTCAAAGTCAAAACTTTTATTCCAATTAGGCAATTAAAATGCACTTTTGAACGTCAACATTACAGTTAAAAGAATATGTATAAAAATAAAGTGACTCTACTGTCCATTCACAAAGGTATGTAATGTGTTCTTATGGAGAAGAACGGACAAGAACTTGCTATATTATAGAACTATCATCATCTGCCTAGCCTTTTTCCCAATTATATTGGGGTCGGCTTCCAGTCAAACCGGATTCAGCTGAATACCAGTATTTTACGTTGAGCGGCTGCCTACCAGACTTCCACAACCCATTAACTGGGTAACACGGTACTCCTTGGCAAGACTGGTGTCAGATTATCTGGCTTCTGACTATCCGTAACGACTGCCAAAGGTCTACAAATGGCAGCCGGGACCAACGGCTTAACGTGCTTTCCGAGGCACGGAGGAGTCTCGGTATGTTAAGATGGTCACCCATCCACAGACTAACCTCGGCAAGCGTTGCTTAACCTTAAAGATCGGCCCGTGCGGCTGTTATTATTTAACTATATAGCAAGTAAATGAATTTACCTCTGCTGGTATAACTTTGTAACTATTAGTGATAGGTCATATAGTGGTGTCATTTCCGGTGCACCGTCCTCACATATCGCACACCTAGATCTAAAGGAAGGTAACTCAAAAATTGAGATTTTTTAGTTATGCACCCCATCAAATTCCTTATCTCAATACCTACCCACCAATAAAACAGATTTAAACATATCTCCGCTACTCGACGCTTGATGGCTAAATACACCAACACGGGCTCAATTCAAAATAATAAAACAAATATACATACATCGTTAAGCAATAGGAAAATAACTACAAAAATCAAAATTTCAGCCCCAAAACATCTCTAAAATACAAGATTCCAACAAAATCTTTCTTTTAGCTGCATAAAAGCATAAATGTATACAGGAAACTCCTGCAGTGGACAGGGACACAGTAATTAGTTTTTCGCCTTATCTGAAAAAAGTGTTTTTTTGAGTTAACCCTGTTTAGATCTAGGTGTGCGATATATGTAATTAATTAATGTTTCTAAACTAATATTTTCATTCTTTTTTTTTATACTTTATTAGTAAGAACAAAATTCTTAACAATTAATTACGACCTAGCCTAAAAGAGTAATAAGCAATTTAACTCTAACTTAATATGTTACTTGATAGATTATGTTAAAACTAAGAATAGTGTCCATTTGCACTTTTACACAAGTCCGTAAGTAACACTTTCTTTGTCTGATATAATTTATAGAAACACTTTGTTCAACCAATATTTTAAATACGATAGTGAGTTTGTTTGTTACGATTTCACACCTAATTTGCTGAAAGGATTTTGTTGAATTTCGGTAAACTGTAGGGTCCCTTTTTTTAAGGATGTGAAATCATCAATGACTTCTTCCACTCCGGGAGGAGCGAAAGGGAGTGTCAGACTCTTTGCACTCCAGTGCCGCGTTGACTCTTTGAAGAATTCCGCAACCCTGGCAGGCACTGGTCCTTGTGGGCCCCGACTCTTATGCTGACATATCTTCGAGGCGCGAGTGGAACACAACACGCTATCAACCCGAGCCTGGTTCTGATCGGACGACGAGCTACCCAACGCCCCCCATCCGCAGGCCCGCGTCTACGAAGGCCGGGAATCGCCCTGCGACTCCCGATATCCGGGGTGTCTCTTTCTGTTGCGGCGGCTGGGGCCTGAGGTTAGCCTCTCCCTCACGCGGTCCACCTCCTCCTTCACTAGTATTACTGCTTTGCAGAAGGAAGTGACCGCTTCTCATGCCTCCTCTCTCCGAAACATGGATTGAACCAGGGCCGGGACCCTGGAAACGGATTTAGGCTACTTTTTTTGCGAAAATCTAGGATTCAATATTGTAAAACTCTTATTAAGGGTGTCTTTGGAGCTTCTTGTCCGCTCTTCTCCATAAGAATCTACCGTTACGATTGGAAAACTACACTCACTTTATTATCGTCACTATTTTTTAACTGTTGTTGTGTTACACTATGTTCAATAGTGCCTTTTATTGATTTAATTGAAATACATGTACTGACATGAACTGTTCATACAATTCACCCATAATATTTTATCAAAGGCGACCACATTTTCCCTATCAATTCATTCAACCCATTTCACAACCCAAAAACACATGTTATCAATGTTATCCCTAAAAATATATCAATCGAGATATGCGAGGCTGTTGTTCCAGCGCGTCGGCTAGCGATAAAATATCGCTGCGCTGCGTAATTTAAATGTCGTTCAATATTTTATGAGTGACGTATCAACTAGTTTACGAGTGATCCCCCTTGTTGCCGCAAATCTCTCGCTGGTTATAGCGTGGGGTGGGGTCTAGGGTTTAGCGGGTTAGTTTTTGGCTGTTGACACTCATGTTATCGAGGGGTAACTTGTTTGGTTGTTTGTTAGGGTCTTTGCACACGGCGTTTTATTGACGCGCCGACGACGCGCGCTAACGCGCTTCAAACGCGATTCAGACGCAGAAAGTAAACCTTTACACATGTACACAAATTTAGTGGCGCATCGATACAAACGCGACGCACTGATACGGCGATATACATATCTTCGCTGCAGTCGTGCATTTGTATTGTTTCTGCCATGTTTCTCCGACAAACAAACGCGATACAGACGAGCTTTGAACGCGCTTCTCGCGCGCGTTTGTATCGATACAAATGCGACAATCTGCTTTTTTGTAATTTACAGTGCCGTGAGTGCGCGTTCGTAAAACGCGCGTCGTCGGCGCGTATAAAATACGCCGTGTGCATAGGCTCTAATATCTCTAATTAAATATCCAGTTACTATTGAAACAAATTTTATGAAAATGGAAAACAGACACGTCCAAATCTACCGACAATGAACTTCTACACCAGCTGCGTAGACTTTTTCCAACCATGTCAATGTCGTTTCCAATCTCACCTGCTACAGCGGAGTACCAGTATTTTAGATGGAGCGAATACCTTTCTAATAGACAACCCAGTAACTGGGTTACACTATACCCCTAGGCATGATTGGTGTCCGATTTTCTGGCATTTGACTTCTCGTAACTGACTGTGAAAGATTTACTTATGACAGCCAGAACCAAAGGTTTACATATTTTTCGAGCCACGGAGTCCTGGTAAGAAATGGTCATCCCGTTATTTTATGTCTGCCCTCTTCCAACCTATGTGAGGTTGCTGTCTGCTTAACCGGACTTTTATGTTGTGGCCTTAATAAAAATTAAAGCCTCCATGAAGGTTTGTAAAAAACTTTAAACTGAGCGACTACACGCTACAGGCATCTGGGATATGGACCTCAGCTTGGAGCTTCGCTGGACAGCAAGAGACGGGCTGGATAAAACATTGATTGTTTTGGGTGTCATCCACTCATCCACATACTGACTGACCTCAAGAAGCATTGCTAGAAGTCCTCCTAGCATCCTCTAACTCTGTCACTCGCACCACAACCCACACTACTCGCGTCTCGCTTCCGCGCTGTCATACTGTATTCATGGGATTTAGAAATGCGCCATTATGTGAACATGTACCTTCTGTTACGTTGTTTTATACGCACTCAAACTGTTGTAGTAGGTAATATAGCAAAAGATAAAATATGTTGTTTTCACCTCACAGATGGTGACAGTCGAAAAAACAACAGTCATTTGGGACTTGTTTGTTAAACCTTAGGCTCCAGCAGACAGGCGAGGGAAGACAATGCGAATTATTAGCTACAGAATAATCTGTGTGAAGAAATGTTCGTTGCATAGTTGTCTCATTGTCGCGGTGCTCTTGTCTTTGGGAGCCTTTTATAAAAACGAAAATACTGATTTTAATTATTTTAAGTGAACGGTTTCGGCAGAAAGAAAGAAACATTTATTGCCAGCACAACAGTCATAATATTATTAACAAAACAAAGATTTCTTTAAAAATAACTATCAGATTATCATGAAAATAAATAGTATTTGGTTATATAAGGCCCCATTTAAATAGATGAACAAATTTTAACACAGCGTTCAGTACGTCCTACCCTTTGGTAGGACGTACTGAACGCTGTCTCTGTGATCTTTATATCCAAGCAAAAAAACACTGATTAAAGTGATTTTATTTTGACCTAATATAATAAATTGCCAACATTCTACTATTGTGTATTTTCGTTAGCTGATTTTTATTCTTGTTTTATTAAAACGTTTTTCTCATTATATTTTTATCATTGTCCTTATTTTGGTGGTCTGAATGATTTCTTCAAGTTTGTCCATCTATTATAATGGGACCTTATATTGTGTTTGAGAGCTTAGTCAAATGCGCAAGTCCAAAATGTCCAACACAAGTTTTTGAAACCAATCTATCAACAGGGTTTTTCAATTTTTCCGTGTCTCACAGTTTTTGCTTTCCCTTTTAGCGACGAGTACTTACACAAGAATTTCATAACAGTTTTCCTTTATCCCCATACCAACTGTTTAAAAAGCCTAAATCTGCGTTCTCGTGTCCGGACAATCACGGCGCGTGTATGAAACATTCACGGGATCCCGGGGAGCGGTCCCGGGCCGGAATAATTGATGTGCCCAGCACTACAACAAAGAATAATAGGTGAATATTTTAGGAGGCGTTTTGTGAGGCCAGTGCCACGATACAAGGCCAGACAAAAGGTTTATTTGACTTTATCATTGATTTTGAAACATCACAGTGTAAGAAATTAGTCGAGGTGATTGGCACCGGCGACCTCTCGCGTCCGGCCCTGGTTCAGAGCGAGCAGGCATGGAATGCAGTCACCTCACCCGCGAAGCAGTAATGCTAGCAAGAAGGAGGCGAGCCGTGTGAGGGGGCGGCAAACCTCACGCCCCAGCCGGCGCAACAGGCGTCGGAAGTCGCAAGCGATTCTCGGCCACCGTAGGCGTTAGGTGGCCGCGGTCCGATCAGAACCATACCCGAGTCAACGGCGCGTTGTGTTCCACGCGCGCCGCTAAGAGATGTCAGCATAGAAGACGGGGCCCCAGGGTTGCGGAATTTGTTCGAAAGAGTCTCCTCGGCCCTGGAACGGAAAGGGCATTAGGAGGAACACAGGTGGATTTTAGTCAGTAAGAGTCTGACACTCCCTTCCGCTCCGCCCAGAGCGGAAAAAGTAATTTGATGATTTCCCATCCTTTAAAAAAAAGTAATTCCAGTCAATTATCAATCAATTTTCATGGCTTTTTCCCAATTTTGTTGAAATCACCTTTCAGTGTAACCGGTTGCGGCTGAGCAGAAGGAGTCACGATGATTTGCCATCTAAAAAAAAACCGGTTGCGGCTAACCAACAGCTTCAACAACTTCCTTTTCGAGGCACGGAGGAGTCTCGGTCGTTAAAATGGTCACCCATCCACGTACGAACCGAGACCTCAGCAAGCGTTGCTTAACCTCAAAGATCATTATTATTTAACCACGTACTCGTCTCTCTAAGTGCTCTACTCTACAATAACGTTGCCGCGTTGTGACCAGTTGGTTTTCTGTAGTCCCCTGTTCTTTGTCTCTGCTTACCCTTTCTGCGTTTCAATGGAGATTGAATGGAGCTCATAACCAGCTGGGTTTACGATGATGTCTACGAGGCAGCCTGATGATTGTTTCCTTGATCGTGAAGATCTGCCTATAAGGAGTACAGCTGCTTTAAATTTGGATCACGTATTAGGAAAGATGAATGATTTTGTAAGTGCATAAGTAAATTTAGCCTTTGACAGCAGTGAGTCATGTGACCACCTGAATTAAATACGTTAAATTACATAATCCATTTTGTTTGTATATACCCAAATTTGAGTAGTTTCAGAATTGTATTACTATCATTCTTTCATGCCCTCATTTATTCAAAAACTGGCCTCTATCATCTCATCTAGTTTACACCTGCCTAGCCTTTTCCCAACTATATTGGGGTCGGCTTCCAGTCAAACCGGATTCAGCTGAATACCAGTATTTTACACAACCCATTAACTGGGTAACACGGTACTCCTTGGCAAGACTGGTGTCAGATTAATCATCTTATCTAGTTTAAACTGACCAGAAACGAATAACGGGTATCACGTTTTTACTGTGTTTTAGTGGAAGTTTACTAGCTGATAAAACTCAAAATAAAATGCATCCTACAAAATAACCCAAAAAAAATACTAATTACGCGAAAAACTATCTCAATTTAGTATAAACCTAAAAGGCTTTAACCCTACACTGCCGAAAAAAAAAAACAAATTTCAATAACGCGATGTCCAAAAGGAGAATTAACCATAGCAACTATAGGGAAACGTCTACACGGGCAACTTCACTGACACAATCCTGGAGTTCGAATTATAAGACGCAATATGACAACAGCGTTGCCATTAATATTTTAATTTCAGCCATATTATTGTTGCAAGTGATATTCGGTACATCATTTTGAGTGAAATGGAGCTCAACTCAAAGAAATTGATAAAAAGTTGCTGGCCTAACACACAGGCAATTTTTTGCGCAACTTTAAAGATGTTTTGAAACCTTGTGCTTGTGATGAAGCTTGTCACGGATATGGTCAACACTTCATATAAACCAAGCATGGCAGTGTCACATAACTCATAAAAAATCACAGCCCGTAACAAATCTAACTACGGGTATGACAGCAGAAACTTGTTCTCTGTGCGAAAAAAAGCATAATAAACGGAGTTCTATAGGTAAAACCAAAACAGTGAAGGTTTCCTGAAATGACTTACACCAGGTGGCATCACTGAAACCTCAGGGCCAAGCACCTGTCAACGCTCTTACGTTTTATGACATCGTAATTCTCAATTCAACGTCGTTCATTTTCAACGTGGAATATTTCATGTTCCACTGGCGTTAATTGGTGGCGTAAATTCTCCAGAAAACCATCATAGAAAACATTTTATTTTGAAATTAATTATACCAGTGGCAACTGTTGCCGGATAAATGATCGGTGAAAAAGTTGCCCGTATAGACACAGCTTTAGAGGGGTTTACGAGGATCGGAGGGAGGGGATAACGAACCTCCGCTAGCCATATGGGGCTCGGACTTTGAATATTGCATGTAAATACGTACTTCAGTATGTTTGGCTAAATTGTGGAGCTGAATTTCGGGATAAAAATATTTGGGGAATGGTTATTAAGCTGTTTAGCTGGCGTGATGATTTTGTGCGATATTTCGAAATTACGAACTTAGCTGGATCTTTAAATAATTACGTAAAAAGGTCCAATGTTTGCAAATTGAACTAAAATAGCATTCTGCTCTGGAACAAAAAAATAAAGAATATCCTTAGCACGGCGAGTTGAACTGTAATAACCTTACTTGAAATGTTTTGGCTTATAAATATTTGATTGAGCTGTTTGGGATTTACCATTAAATCTAACGGCATGGCTTCCGAGTACTTATCGAGTTTTTCTCGACATCAGCAAGCAGTTATTCGACTATTCGCGTGACTGGGGCTGGTCTTTCTTTCGGCCAAAAAATCAGCATTGCCATTCAACCCGGCAGTGCTGCCAGTGTTTAGGGCACTTTTCCCGTTGAATGAATTTTCCGATGCCGAATGATTTTTTCCCTTCTTTCTATTCCCTTGTATCCCACCTTTTTATTTTTTCATTAGTTGAATCTCCATGTAATTTTAAAACATTTAGTGTTCTTAAAAATAAAAAGCCTATACTTTTAACTCGTTTTTTGCTGACCTGACTCTAAGTAAGTAACTAAACAGCGGTCCCAGTAAACCCATGCGTAAACTGAAAGCAAGTTGAATATAATAATAAAAAGTTATGTGTCTATAAATATTGCAGAACCATAAAAGGGGGGCAGTAAACTATGTTTATCAAGATAAATCTTACTATTGCAACGAGCACACATCTTTGTACCACCTTTATGATGCTGATTGTTGAGTCGAGTGTTTCATGACAGCTACAACCTGGAGGTCTTTAAGTCAGAAGTGAACAGGTTACTTCTAGACAAGCGTGCTTCATCGTCAATCATATCATTGATTTCCATCAGTTGAGATTGTGGTCAAACGCGAGCCAATCCATGATTTTTGTTCACCCAAAAAGTGCTCAACGCGCCTAAAGAAGCTTTCACTTCAAAAAAATAGGTAGGTAGGGTAGGTACGTAGCAAGGGTAGGTAACGGTTGATGGGAGGTGACGGGAGCGAAGCCACGGGCACAGCTTGTCAATAATATAAAAAACTGCCTCTATTAGAATAATGTAGTGCATTTATACATATTTCCGTTATCACCTTAGATAATAATGCAATGATTGGTGATTGCAGTACTTATTACCTCGTAACTAAATAATATTAGACGGATAATTCTAATTTTGAGACAAAGCAACTCTTACCTGATACCAGTATTTCCAGTATGACTATAGAGTTACCCAGATACTGTCACTGCTGAGCCTGCATGGAGGAGGACGAGACAGCAGCACACCTGCTACTAAGCTGCCCGGTAGTCGCTGATTACAGGGCTAAGTACTTCGGTAACCCAGGTACCCTTTGTGAGATAGTTAGTAACACCAAGGCGTTGCTGGCCTTTCTTGGGGAGCTGGGGTGGATCGAATGACACATTTGTACCACCTGCACGCTAAAAAACGCGCTTAGAATATAATAGAATAAAATTTTATTTGCTCTAAAAATAAAAACATGGTACAGTAAATGGTACAAAAATTAAGTACAGAGCAAATATGTTTTTGCTTAACATTGTAAGCGTACAAATTTTTGAGTATAAAATTAAGTAACTTTTTTTTTTGTCAAAAAACTCCTGAACACTATAAAAACTATTAGGGGACAGCAAATCGTACAATTTACTTATAAATAATCTGGTATTTAGAATTTTTAGGTCGTTCGGTATCTTATTACATATTTCTATAAACATTTACAAAACAGCTTTTGCGCAACCAGACCGATTTACATACATTACATACTCAGATACTGGGTTGTGCAGGTCAGATGAGCACTCGCTCCTTGTAAATCTAGTATCCAGCTGCATCCCGTTAGGCAGCAGATTTTAAGAGGTTGCTTTCCCTCACACTGTTTGACATAACAAGTATTATGCTTACTATTCACTAGTTACCCCTTTGCAAGAACACACAATGAACCAGTTCCAATTCAAAAACACATCGTCAAAAACATCCCAACAAATCACGCCAGTATCTTCAAATTAAACTCTCCAACTACCTTCATAGAAAAACTTCGCATCAGCACAAACTAAGCGATTCTGGCATTAAGTCGCTCCGCTCTGATCGCTCCGAACGCTCGGAACGCTCCCAATGCTCGGCTCTGTGGAACAGTGGCGGCATTCGAACAGTAAAAATGTAGCGTCATGCATTATGCATTCACTGCGGTGCGTCGGCTAAACGCGGCTGACTGTCACACCGGAGTGTAATGAGTTCTAACATTTGTCGTTATTGTATTGATCACCTGCCTAAGAGTTGTCGAGAAATGCCGACGCGCTTAGTCAAGAAGAAAAACAATTTTTTTTTTGTTCTGCACAGCTAAGACGCACATAATAGAAATTTAAATCATTTAGGTACCAACCAAAATAAATAGACAATATTAAGAAAATAAAAGGTAAAAGTTAAAGAAATGCTTATTCTATGTCTGGGACGGACATTATATTTAGTGGTCACACCATAATTAATTATTCTCTTGCCCTTATCTCTAATAATAAATGATCATCACTACCTTTTTTCTTCTTCCAAACGTCTCTTTTAGACAGTGTTTTTTAAACTGTTAAGAACACCGCCATTTTTATCGCTGCTCATAATATATGTCAATAGGGCCAATTTATTTTTCTTTATATTAAAAAGTTTCGCGGCTTTACTTATTTGCTTCATACAGTGCAAGCATTCCTATTTAATCACAACAAACAATGCAATCAACTGCACTATCAACAACTATTCCACAAAACCCAGCCCTTAGCAAACAGATAAGAAGACACACTTCGGTGTAACACACACCCCACAGTTGCTCTAATGAAATTGTCCATAAATCTCGAATATTGGACTGGCGACATGCCTAACTATGGTGTTCCCTCCCCCACTACCCCCCTCTTGTTACTGGGGACTCAAAACGCTCCACTTTCTTACGATATATGTCGCGAACCTACATAAATGTTGTTTTCCCGAATCTTAAGCTGCGTTATGGGATGTGTTATGGCGAATATGCCGTCGTTCGGATTCAGTAAATATTTCCGGGTTGTTTGAAGAACGGATTAGAAGGAAATTGATTACTTTATTGGAGTGGCCGATTTGCTTAATGTAATTGTTTTTGGAAAGTGTCTTTGGTGTGGTTAGAGGATTTGTTTTTCGAGTCGACATTGGAGACGCGGCTCGGAATGTTTTCAATGGCACTACAAGAGAGGCAGACAAATCAGTTTTACATTTTGACAATACCTACCGTCGGCATCACAGAAATAAGACTTTTCTTGTAAAATCCCGGTGTTTAAGTCAAGAGTGAATAGATTACTACAGGCAAGCGTGGTTATTGTCGACCACACTATCGCATTCCATCAGGTGAGATTGAGGTAAAACGTGAGCCAATCAGTAAAATAAAAAAAAACAAAAATATGTGCTCTGGACCGAATAGTATGTCAAAACATATCACGTTGTCTTGTGAAGCATCAAGTGCAAGGCCTCTTACAAAAAAAAATGTATAAAACAGTCTTGAAATTAAAATCCGGGCTTCTAAACTTATCATCCCAAAATATTCCATTCTCTAAAAACATCAGCACACATACTTATGAAGGCTCATAAAAACCGGTCCAGGCCAGCATGGGCCAGTCTCATCCAATCATAGCCAGCTATGGACTGAGGCTGTTCGCGACGCCGCGCCGCACCAAAGGAATCTTATACCGTAGGTACTGTCGACCAAAGAGATAAGTGAACCAGGTGCCAATTTCACAAATTTTTAAGCAACGTTCGCGTTTGCAGCTCAATCAAAATCTGTCAAAAATGCAAATGCGAACGTTGCTTGGAGATCTGTCATACAGGTCCCAAACCCACTACAGACTCCAGCTCTCACAAAGATTACAAATTTGATTGAAATCATATGTCACGAACCAATGTCGGTACCTTGTGAGAGAAATAAATCAAATTTTATTATTATAAATCAAATTATTATTATACAAACTCTCATATATAAACAGCCAGACCCGAAACAACTATCTGTAGACCATACAAATATTTATTCCATGCGGAATCGAACCCACAACACGCAGCGCAGCAGCCAATCGCTAAACCACTGCGCCAACCGTGTCGTTAATATGTTTTTTGTTGCATGTACTCGTACATCTTACTCTTTGGTTGCCTGTACCTATTTGTCAGATTGTTGCTGATCTTGGAGAGAGAAAACCTGGTAGATGTGGTGCTGAGCAGTTTTGTAGGGAAAAGGTTGTTAGAAAGATAGGAATCTTTTGGAGCTTAACTAAAAATTTTAAAGATGAAGAGTTCATTTTGAGGGCCGCTATACAAGATGCCTAGGTATGTAAATATATTATGCTCCAATTATTCATACCTTTCCCATTATTTATTTGTTCTGCTAAGAAATCCAAATAGGGCTGCCTAAAATCTAAGCCTGGATAAGAAGCAATTAAAATATACCTGAATTGTTTGTTGTAATCTTTTAAGTTGTTTTTGAAGTGATATGTAGAGGTCCTACTAAGACCTCTTTAAACTGTCATGATCCTGATGTGGGAGGGAAACGAAGCTATACAAAATACATAGCACTTTCCCTGTTTCACAGTGCAATCAAGATAGCGTTGACATGTTTTTTTATTATTATTATCGATAGGCACGCGTTTGACCACTATCTCACCTGATGGTAAGCGATGATGTGGTAGAAGATGAAACACGCTTGCTTAGAAGTAACCTATTCACTCATGACTTAAAGACTCCCAGGTTGTAGCTATCAGGAAACACAGACTCAGGCAGGAAATTCAACTCCTTAGCTGTACGCACAATGAATGTGTTCCCAAAACGTTTTGTGCGTGTGGGTGGGATGTTCACCATGTACCGGTGGCGTATCGCCGTATGTCTATTGGTCCGATGATGGAACGGGCATGTCGGAATTAAACTAGGCAATTCCGTCCCACACTCCCCGAAATGCAACCGACAGGCTAGCAACTCGGCGACGATGCTCAAGACTTTGGAGCCGACTCGACGAGTCTATCATTGCCGATGATCCTCTTGGCTCGTTTCTCAATTCCCTCATGGGCATCAAGCTGGTATCTGACAGATCCGTCTCAAAGTTATTGTAGCAGAGATGTATTCCCCCAATGAATACTTATTGTATGCCCCAGGTCGAACATAAAAATAAATGACGAAAGCTTTTCTTAAAATTAGAATACAAAACAGACGACAGACTTTCTGAAGAGGAGTTCCCCGGACAGATTACTTTTTCAAATCAGGCGTAGATTTATGCTGTACGTGTATAGTGAATATTTCATACCACGGAGCCAAGCTTGGCACAGACCCTGGCGTTAATACGGAGAAACCTCGATTTGTACTGCCTTGCTAAGGATCCTCAGGGATTCGTTCGTTGAACTTGTGGGGAGATTTGTAGCTCATAATGTGGGTTAAACTATAAATATATTTTGTAGGTTACATTTTTGGTGCCAGACGTTGTAACAAATGTTTTAAAATATATATAATATATACATATATTTATGACCACATGAAAAAACTAAGAAGCGAAATTTGTGCGGCATCAAATAGAACCGCAGCGCCATCTATGACGAACTAATAACGAAATCCTGAATCGCGCAAGCAAAGTTCTCCGTGCGATTTGAACATATACAACAGTCCGAATATCAACTATCGGGGAGTTGCCCACTAGACACAACAACCGCCTGGTCGGAGGATCCTCCCATTTTTAGTGAAGGTATGCGGGACTTTACTCTCTGTACCTTTACCTCTATATTTCAGGTAAGGCGCACTATAGATAGTGAGGTTAAGGACAGCTTAACTTTGGACTTCGAAAGTGGGTACTTATATTTCATAGTTTATGCCAAACATTGCTGCGGAATGGAATGTTAGATGTTACATAATCATAACTATGTACTTACCGTTATCCTGAGAAATATCACGCATTCTTGAAAATTTCTGCAGCTTGTGTTGTTCTGTATGGTGTCAGACGTAAAAGAATAGCACCATCCCATCTCTTCCCGTGGGTGTCGTAAGAGGCGACTAAGGGACTCACTAGAGAATGGGCAGCAGCATTCTCTGTGCATTGCAAGTGCAACAGCTACAGTGCGATCGCCAACCCGCCTGCCAAGCGTGGTGATTATGGCTCTTGAGGGAGGCCTATGTCCAGCAGTGGACGTCTTTCGGCTGATGATGATTGTGTTGTTGTCCTGCTTCCTAAACTATTGCTGAAAACTTCATTATGGAGTACTTAAGATTACAGATCGAAAGTCAATAGGTAAGTACATTTAGATGTATGCACAAACCGTAAGTTTTTTTTTTCTAGTTTATAAATCTTGCCTCCCATCCTAATTCAACAGTTTCCAATACAATTCGTGTCTAATTGAGAAGAAAGAGTTTACGATCTCACGCGGTTCATTATAAACTTACGTCGTTTGCAATATACCCGGTGACATATACGAAAAAAATCATAATACAGTATATTATTTTTTAGATATCGCAGCATTAGCTGAGATAGGGACCATTTTGGCCTCGCACAGATAATTATTTTATTATACTGTTTAGTTATTAATTTTATTTTACTGGTTTGTTTGTCTTGTGCGAGTCCCAAATAAACACCACATCCAATTCTTCCCACATCATCTCCACACTCGTCCTGGTTGCAGCTGTCAATGTGTCCCGTAC